>CAAKHB010007543.1:31779-63282 GCA_901007665.1 Aeoliscus strigatus | reverse complement strand
GGGGGAACTCATTACTCATAATCATAACAGTGGCACTGAGCACTGGCACTAAGCCTCTTCTGTTTCCCACCTCCTTTCTTCCTCTCTCCCCCGTTTCCCCTTCACCACCCCCTCTACCTCTTCCCCCACTAGAATGACATCTGCCCTGCTTGTGCATGTGCTACATAAATACATAAAAAAAATTCTCAAATATTTGTTCTATAAACATCTGCAGCATGTACCTAACACCTTCTCTCTGTCTGAGTTCAGGTGCCATCCAACCTGCACTGCCCGCCACCCAACCTGGAGAACTGCTTGACCTGCTGACGTTACACGACACACCTACCCCCAGTGCCATAATCTACTGAACTGCCTCCTCATCTTCTCCATCTCCAAAGTTTCTCCAGCTGACATCTACGCTCAGGCAGACATGGACTAAAAACACTGTCAGACTCTGATTCATGCATTCTTAGACCTTTTAGACTTCCAAAGCTGACTCACTGTTTGTTTGTTTGTTTATATGCTCATTGTCTGTGCATGCAACACCTATTGCAGGTCTGTCCGTCCCAGGGAGGGGGATCCCTCTTTCTGTGGTCCTCCCTGAGGTTTCTGCCTCTTTTTCCCCTGTTATAAGGGTTTTTTGGCAGTTTTTCCTCACCCTGATTGAGGAACCCTGATTTACGACAGAGGGTGTAGCAATGTGCGGATTGTAAAGTCCATTGAGACAATTGTAAATTGTGATGTTGGGCTATAGAAATAAATTGAATTTATTAATTTACAGTACATCGTGACCCAGACACTCTCCTTTTTGTGTGCAATCAAAACCTCATCACCATCACAGTGCAATAATATAATTTAATTTGACCACAGGTTCTATATTTATTTACTTTACACCACCCTCACTTTATTCCATATATATTTGATATACAAGAATAATACGAATAATACAATCTTTTACTGCTTATTGTTTATTCTTTTTATGCCATCTTTTTTTTTCCTTTTTCCTTATAACTGTGAGCAGTTTGCAAACTGACCTGTGGGCTTCTTCCTTCAATTATCCTGCTGGAAATGTAAATTTCCCGGAGGGAGCCCATCTCTGGCAGAGGGCGTAGGGAATATTTGAGGGGGTGTTGGGTTCGAAAAACGGTGTTGTATTCATTTCTATGTTGGGGAAAAGGGTGCTGTGTTTCGGGGAATGTGTTGCGATAGTAAATGTTATTTATTTTTTTCTTAAAATGTTTTTGCAATGTTGGTATGGTGGGTATAGCCAGGACAAGGATCTCTCATCTGCTGCCCCCAGGCTGTGGAATGTCCTCCCAGACCCATCTTTCTCCATCTTTCAAATGGCAGCTAAAGACATATTTTTTACTCAAGCATTCCCATAGCCAGACAATTTTTCTCCATTCCCATTTCATCCTTTTCCCCCTCTTGGTATTGACCTTGGACTTGTCCTGGAAACTATGATCTTGGTTTGTGGATGTCTCTACCTCTGTTGTTCTTCGACAATGTGATTGTTTTAATCTGCACAGTGTACTTGATGTATTTTATTTCGCTGCTGTGTAGCTGCTGTGTAGCGCTGCTGTGTAGCACTGCTTTGTAGCACTCTGAGATTTCTTTGAAATATGAGGTGCATTTTACAAATAAAATTAATTATTGTTTTTATGATTAATACTATGTTATGCTAGAAAAATTCCTGCTAAAGACATCCCTTTCATGTCCAGGATTTATATTTGCCCTTGATTTTTGTTGTTGTTGTTGTTGTTTTGGTGGAAAATTAATCGCCACTCATTTTTTGTAAACTACATTGGCACCTCTCGTTCATTGACTCTGACTCTTAGACTATTTATTAGGTACACCTAAAATTGTTTGACAAACAAATATCTTTTCAGCCAATCACATGGCAGCAGCTGAATGCATTTCGGCATGCAGACGTGGTGAAAAAAAATTGTTGAAGTTCCCACTGAGCATCAAAATGGGGGAGAAAGGGGATTTAAGTGACTTTGAATGTGGTATGGTTGCAAGAAGGGTGATCTGAGTATTTCAGAAACTGTTGATGCGATTTTCACGTACAACCATCTCGAGGGTCAGAAAAAGAAAATATCCAGTGAGCGGCAGCTATGTGGACAAAAATGCCTTGTTGATGTGAGGGGTAAGAGGAGAATGGGCAGACTCGTGATACAAGGGCAGCAGTAACTCAAACTAGAAAAGATCCCATCACGGCCAACAGGTCAAAGGTTGAGTAACAACCAACAGTTGACACGGCAGTGATTCCCTGAACATTTAGATATATAATTTATAGGGTTGTACTCGACAGTGGTACTGTATACTTTGTGGAGTGTCCCTGTCGAGGTCCATGAGCCACAGGTTGAGAAACCTCCTCAATCTGATTTCACATAAGTGACATAGAGACCTAAAACTAAGTTTTAGTGTTTAAATCACATGTCTATTATGTGACAACAGCTATTAGACAACAGCTGTGCAAACACTATTTTTGTGTTCTGGATCTATGGAACGCCATTGATTTCCTCTGATGGGAAAATTTGTCATTTTCCACGATTTCTCAGAAACCTTTATCGCATTAACATGACAGAGTCACAGCACTTGATTCCCAATAATACAATACGCAGCAATGTATGTCACACAGTGTTCTGACAAATGCTGCATGACTAGGTACATGCCAAACTTTTGCACTTTTTGCTGTGCTATAGCAGACCCACATAATAACCACTTGTTAAAACCAAGGAATACACAATCCCATCTCTACCATCCTGGGATGCCGAAAAGGGTGAAAAAGTAGAAGGATTCTAGGTGCCCATGACCAAGAGGGGCCCAGAGAGGTCTGTCTACTGAAGAAAAAAAGAAAATGTCACCCAGTATTTTAAAACGCAAGGTGGGTTTGTTTTGTTGGAAAGTTATGAAATATTAACATTGTCTGTGGTCTATAAGCTAGCTCAGTTTTCTCTCCATGTTAGTTCATATTTAAGAAAAACTTAAATGAATATGAACAGCTTGATAAATGTTTGACTGCATTATTTAATTTTACTGGTTTAACAACTGCCAGCTGTGGTAATGTAGCCATCTTGCAGATAAACAAGTCAAAAGTAATGGAAATACTATTTTATTGATTGCTCACAAATACCCATGAAAGTTGTGCAATATGTTCCTTCCCCTCCAGTTTCTACTGCCGTGGTGAAAACTTTGAAGATGCTTTCTCCGCAAATAAGTATATGCCCTAGCTGTCAGGTATTATTTATGAATCTATCTGTAGAGTCCATCTAATTGGAAAATGTTCTGTTTCCACTATACAGTCAGAATAAACATAGGTTGATTTCCAAAGCTTGGTTAATGATAAACACCAGCATTTACATGTATAATGTCCAGAAAATGGGAAACAAAACATTGGATTTGAAGAGACTCGTAGCCTAAGCTTTACATGCACAGCTTTGTTTGCAAAGGCTGTTTGTGTGCTCATCCTGGGGCTTTAAATGAAGGTCAAATAGTTCCTAGTGATGTTATTGAGTAGATTGTTTGTTTCAAGTTCCGTAATGTCCATGTTTTTACATCTTAATTACATAATACAACTCAGAGGATTAAGGAACAGACAAAATTATATTATAAGAGGACATTCACAGTAAGCAAGAGTAGATTTAATTCAATTCAAGCATAGATACAAATTATTATTATTAAAATCTGCCAAATTTCTGTCCAATACACAAATGCATAGCAAGAGAAGATAATGCCTTATTGAGCTGCAGTTTCAAAGTTAAGTATGTGGCTAAATCAGTTTTAATGCACCCTGGAAGTTGCAAGATGTATAAACTGAATTGTGAAACCACTGTAGATATACAACACAAAAATAGCCAAATAAATAAAAAGCATAACAAAAGTAAAGGTGTATAAACCCAAGGTCTAGCCACGAGCAGGATGCTCCTGACATGAACAACATTTATCCACTCTCCACGTTAGCAAAACTCACCTGTCCTGTGTTGAAAGCTGAAAATTGGCCTTGGGATACCTTTCTTTCCTTTCTTTGCCTTCTCACAGTGGCAGTACAAGGATGTCCAATGGGCTGCTCATCCTTCTTTTGTAGCTTGGTGCAAGTGCATCGATCTCTCTGCAAAGCACTATGCAGTCCTGCCGCTTCCAGGCTCAAATGTGGTCTCTTCCCTCCGCTTTTCTCTCTGCTTCGCACAGCTGCAGTGGGAAACAAGAATGGCCAGTATGGCTGAGTGGTGGTGGTGCTGCTGCTGCAGCAGCTGCTCTCTCTCTCTCTTTCTCTCTCACCCTCTCTGTCTGTCTCTCCCTCATACACACACACACACACACACACACACTCTCTCTCTCCTGCTGAACTAAACTGATGCTAGCTATCTCAACATCCTATTTACTGTGTCTTTATTGATTTCAGTGTCTCTCTTCATCCCTCACTGGCTCTCTTCATTGCTTGATGTGCCTGTGTCACTGCTTGTGCAGCCTCTAGTGGTAGGCTTGTCTCTGGCTCATTATTATATTATGTGACTATAACTTACAGCTAATAATAATAAAAAAATCTGTATCTTAGAAAATTAAAACCATCAAAATGAAAAGAAACACACTTGTAATATATCAGTCTGTGTGTGATAAATCTATAAATAAGGATGTTTCACTTTTTGAAAAAAATCCATGTTTGGATCTTATGTACTGTGGGGACACAGAAAGTACTGGACACAACTGATGCAAAACTACAAGACAAAGATGCTGTCGTCCTTGGTAAGAGATGCTTATCCTTGACATTTACAAACAATTATTTTTACAAATTTTTTGTTAACCATTTTATCCTAAACCTGTAGCTAATGGGAAGAATGACACTCGGTGAAATACTGTACATGGTATATAAATGTGGTGTGCAATTCTCTGGTCCTAGTTTATTTATCTTTATTCAGGGATCCAGAGTAGTCTGATCTCTGTTGAATGCTAGGGTCACACTGGAAGCAGTTGTGCCTTGGATAAACCCAAATGTGGACATACATAGACGTTTTTTTTACAATCTGGCAATCTGGATACACAAATGATCAAGATGATAAGTCCTGGCATATAATATAAACATTTCTAGAATTACGTGTACAAAATAGAAAGGTGAAAATTGATTAAATTAATTATGATAATTTGTATTTCAAATGTGTTCTTCAGCAAACTGCTCTTGAGATACTTGTTGATAGCTGATAGTTGGTGTGTAAGTCCTTTGGGACTATTAGTATCTATAGAGCCTGTTTTATAATGACAATCATACTTGAATCACACTCACTGTATAAAAGATGGACACATGGTGACTCAAGAAATTACCTCCATAGCTGAACTCATTGAAGGTTCCATTTCAGACAGAGGAAGGCCAGGATTGCTGGGAGGTAACGGGGCCAGCACAACCGAACAGAAAAAGTCTGAGCGACACTGAAGTAGGAAACCTTGTTTTCTATGAGTAAATTGGGATTGTTAATAAGAACTTGTTGACTATTATTTTAAATAGATAATAAGAAGGAGTCAGGGACAAGCATCCTTGGATCTAGGTACGGAGAGACTGAACGATTTTAATCGGTGGTCTGATACATACGTTTGTGGTGCAACGGCACTGTTAGATTCAATGTGCATTGAATACAGCTGCTGGGTAACTAAAGCATTGTATCGGTCTTAGGTCCAATCCCAATGTTCACCCTACCACTGTCCCTCACCCACTAATCTTCACCATAGAAATGAATCCAGAAGGGGTTGGGCCTTGAAATCTGGCCTAGGAATTGGTACACCACACGCTACGTCACTGTGTAGTTTACGTTTGGGCGTGCAAGCAACTGCTAGTTCGCACATAGGTCATGTAGTAGATATAATCTTCTTCTCCTTTCGGCTTTGTCCCTCTTCAGGGGTTGCCACAGCGAATCATCAATTTCCATCTTTCCCTGTTCTCTGTATCCTCTACTCTGACTCCAACTACCTCCATGTCCTCTCTCACTGCATCTATAAACCTCCTCTTTGGCCTTCCTCTCTGTCTCCTACCTCCAACTCCATCTCTAACATTCTCCTACCAATGTATCCACTGTCCCTCCTCTGCACATGTCCAAACCATCTCAATCTAGCCTCTCTAGCTTTTTCTCCTAACCTTCCTGTCTGTGTTGTCCCTCTGATCACCTCATTCCTAATCCGGTCCATCCTGGTCACTCCTAAAGAGAATCTCAGCATCTTTAACTCTGCCACCTCCAGCTCTGCCTCCTGTCTTCTGGCTATCGCTAGTGTCTCTAAACCATACATCATAGCTGGTCTAACCACAGTCCTGTAAACCTTTCCCTTCACCTTAGCTGAAACTCTTCTATCACAAATCACTCCTGACACTTTTCTCCAGCTGTTCCACCCTGCCTGCACCCTATTCTTCACTTCTCTCCCACAGTCCCCACTACTCTGCACTGTTGATCCTAAGTACTTAAACTCCTGCACCTTCACCACCTCTGCTCCCTGTAACCTCACTTTTCCACTGGTCTCCCTTTCATTTATGCACATATGTAGTAGATATAATAAAATGTGTAAATTAATGTTCTGTTATGTGGGTCTGTTTGATGAATTAATAACCAACCACAGTTTAAAAAATATATTCTTGAGTTTGCAGTGTTTGAATATGCCTAAAAGCAGGGAATCTATTGAAGAGTATCATCACACATTTTGCTCATATCTTGCAGGGCTAGGGTTGCCACATATCTGTAAATTTGTTTTACTTGTGTAATTTCACCTTGTAATACTTGAAACAAAATGTTTCAACATTTTTTTCTCATTAAGTTTCTCCAGTGGCATAATGAGACAGATTATTTTACAGATTTATTTTTACATGGATGTTTTTTGCTATGCATCATTTCCTAACATTACAAATTACAAAGTTAGCTATAGTTAAGGACCCCATCACAGATATTTTGGTAGGTAGATAGCCAGATCACTCACTCTCACAATGCTTTTGCAGCGTAATTATTTGAAGTCGTCTGACTTGATCAGGAATCCCTTGAATCAAATGTGTGATTACTGGGAGGCATGGGACTGGGGAGCAGCTGGGGGGCTTCTGATAGCTTGCTAGCTAATGTTCATTATTAAGTAAAATAGACATTACTTGTTGCCTTTTTATCATAAATGTCCAAAATACCCGACAAATTTGCAGGAAAGATGAGAGCTAACAAGTAATGTTAACAGGACATGGCAATGTTTCCTCCCCAATTCTCACTGTGAACCGCAGTTTTTGTGGTCACACATTGCATTGCCTTTCAACAAACCGTTCTCTAAAACACTGCTATTACAAAACGTTTTTATAAACTCCATGCAAAGTTATACGTACATTTGTGATTTTTCTTCTCCGACTTCCCAACATGTTCTCACTTGCCAGGGATCACCAGTGTTATTTGATTCAGTATGCAAATGATGTAAAGCTTTCTGGGAAATTTTCACTTGCCTTCGCTCAGCAACTCAGAATCTGAAATCCCTCGCTCTGAAGGGCTAGATTCATACCCCCTACTCCTCGTTATGTCAATTAACCCTACATGTAAAAAGTAATTACCTTTAGCCTAGCCTCACAGGTGTCACGATGGCACAAGGAAATAACCCCCATAAAACCCAGACGCATACGAAAACTTACTCTTATTTTTTATTTTAGGAAAACGTAAACTAGATATCAAAAACAATTCTATGAATTCAAAAGTAGCAAACAAAAGGCGACACTATCGTGAAGGGGTAAAAGGCAATTTGGAGAATCTAAACATAAGCGCAAAGCTAAAGCTAAGGATTAGATACAGGAAACAACAAGGCTATGAAAGGTTAATAAAACAACTCAGATACTCACTCCAGGGCAAGACTAGACCGACTATGGTTCAGGTATGCTTTCTCGAGTCAAAAGACAATGATCTGGCAACTAAACAAAAGACTTGACAGGCTTAAATAGGGGTGAGAGGGGGCAGGTGAAAGGAATCAGGTAATCAGAGAAAGGAAGGGCAAGGTGGCAGGAATGAGGACAAACTTTCCTTGACTTTCAAAATAAAACAGGATATGACAGACTTGACAATGAGGAACCATGACAGACTTGACCATTATAACAACAGGAACGCACAAAAACAATATGGCAAGGGGGTGTATTGGGATGGGCCCTTAGCATGTCTGCATCAGTAAGACCTATGGTCACATTGGATATTACATAGTTCTCCTCTGCACCTGTATTTTCAAGGTGCAGCCACAACAAAGGGACGAAAACAAGACAAGGCGTGAAGAGGAGATATTTAGCAGACCTACGGCACACACTCGAAACTTCAGAAATACTTTTGATTTGTTAAGAAGGAAAATGGAATGTCTCCTACAATACTTCTCAAGGTAAAGTTGCTCGATTCACTTCACGCTCCCTGAGATCTTCAGGCCAAATTTAATGTAGAGTGTGTGGAAACACTTCGGGCTTTGTAAAAAGGGAGAAGTTCTAGACAAGTCTGACCAAACATGCAGCTGAGAGCATGAGTGTCTTTCCAAGCCAATGTTAGTTCTACCTTGTGCTGCCTGGAAAGGTTGCATTTAAGTGCAACCTTACCTATCAGGTTAAATGAACAGAACACTTGCTACAGTGTACTGTTCATTCAACCTGATAGTTAAGGTTGCACGTTATTTTGTGTATTATTGTACTCTTATACTCAGTTCAAATCTCAAGTATCAGGGACACTTTTTTTCTTTTGATCATCAAGTTCTGGGCTTGTGATAATTTTCATGTAATAAAAGGAGAATGTTTTTGCCATTAATTGTTGTGTTTACTGATTTATATCCATATTTAATTGATCCCTGATTCTTTTTCAGGTAAAAAACTCCCCTGCACTGTCCAGTATTTATTTCACAGTCACACTGCTTCATGGAAAATTATATGAATCAAATAGTTGTAAAAAATGAATCCTTACACCCCTAATACATTTTATTCATCTTCAAGAGAAATTCTCAATTGTTATTGGTTTGACTCATAGAAAATCACATATCAAATTTATCCTTATGGGTATCATCCTACAGGGAAAGAAAAGAGTACAAAATAACTAATGCTTAGAAACCAGGTGTAAGTCCTTTGCATTATATAGCATCATGCATTGTATCAAATCAAAATGCAATGTATAATTTAAAATTCTTGTCCAATAAATATTGAACAGGGGTGAATTGAATTGAATCACATCGTATCACATCGGTGAATCAAATCATATCACAGGGCATTTCACGGTATTGTAAATGTATAGTATCACTGTAGTAGTGAGATACAAATTGAATCCGTCTCAGTGGTGGGGATTCACATCCCTGCTTGGAATGACTTAAACTAATGTTGATGAGTCAAGGAAAAGTTGCAATGCAGGGAGCACCTAAACCACAAATCACAAAAAGCAAATAAAGAAATTTCTCATAATGACTCATTTCTGCAGCTCTACTTTCACAAATCACATTTGACTATTGAACATTGCACAGTTCTTATATCAGTTGCCCTAATACCTATCACAGAAGATGGGAGTAAACATGATTGTTTATCTAACACAGCTGAAAGAGTGTTACCTTTTAACTGATGTGTTCTTCAGTAAAGACGTAAAGGACAGCCTGACGTACCATTTAAATGTGAAACATGTTCAGACAAGTTCCTCTGTTGCGAGTGCGGCTACCGGGAGCTCGCTCCGCCAACCCACGCTAGCTGAATTTGGGAAACGAATGAGCAAATCCAAAACAGAAAAACACAATACAATATAATCGCAAAGTGTGTTGCTGCTGATTGCAGGCCAATTTCAGAATGTTATTTATTTAACTGTATTGCTGTATTTGTATTACATTTTTAAATAATGCACCTGGCGTAACTGGTTTGTGGATGTTCTTGACCTTTACTTTTGGATTTCATTTATGAAGCACAGTTCACCAATAAAAAATTGGATTTCAAATCTTTTCTTACTCTATTCAATTGATTAGTCATGCACTACAATTTTTTTAATATCCTAGAATTCAAATTCTTTATCAGGAGACCTTTAGCAGATATGACATTAAAATACGATTAATTCGATTAATTAATTACAAAATCCTGTAATTAATTTGATTAATTTTTTTAATCTGACAGCACAAATTAGCATGTATACATGTAGGTTGAAGACGCCAGGGACCCACTGTGACCCCACCCAATGGAAATGTCTTAAAGTGTAAAGTGTGAAATAAATACAGAAAATGCAGAGAAAACTAAGAGAAACGACTCCTGCTAATTAGTTAATTCTCAGGGGAATGAGCCACATCACGTCCATACAGCCTAGACGTGACAACCATGGTCAAGTTATTGGCCTGCTTCAAGTAAAGAAAACAAGCTTTATTAAAACTACTCGATGAGAGCTGTTTAACGTGTAAAACCTGAGAGGAGAGTGGTGAATCATTATCTTCAAAGAAACCGAACAATTACTAACAGCAGAGCGAATGAGAATGTTTCATTGAATTCATCAAGAGCACTTCAACTTGCATGAGTGAGCAAGTTTATATTGTGTACTGACAATTGTCAGTCTGACTTGAATGCATCACAATATGAGAACTCTGATGCAATTTTCCTAACAAACATTAGTAAACTAAAGAGAGAAAAGGAGGAAAAATAGGGTCACTTTACTTAAAAAAGTAAAAAAAATCTGACATAAATCTCAAAAATCAAAGAGTCAAATTTTCTGATGTACAGTTCAGGACGATCAAGAACACACACCTGGGTAGCACCGCCAGAGCCTGAGCGGTCTCTCTGATCCGAAGAGAGTTCTGGTTGAGCACATCAATAGACGGGATGAAGAGGCAAGCTCTGGTCACGTCGTCCGTGTAGAATTCGCTGTCAGAGATGGCACTGAGAAGGTCGTTGTATTCCCGTGACAGTCCCGTGCTGCTGATGGGAACCCCGAGCTCGTCTACAAACCTCTGCAGTGGGTAAATGTAAACCTACGTGGAGAGGGGAAAAAAAGTGACATCAGAAAGCACAGGAGTCAGACTTGAAGCTCGTGACATTCAAAGGCTCATGTGGAAGCTGATGTCAGAGAGGGAATCACCTTGATCCGGTTCTTGGGGTTGTAGCCACATCTGTACACGTCAAAGCAGGTGTGCATGCGGCAGCTGAGGTCTCCTCTCTCAGGGATGGGGCTGGACACAGGCAGGTGGACCAGAGGTGTATCATGAACACTCCGTTTATCTTGGGTCCATTCGCCAGTGGGCTCAATGGAATGAGGCCAGAACTGGAACATCCCAGTGGCAATGAGTCCAAGCAGCACCAGGGAGAACAGGGTGATGTAGTAGATCCGATGCTTGGTCTTCATCCGGGGGATAAAAGCTGGTCCCCGGGAACTGTATTTCCCCCCAGCATACATGTCTCACTCCCGCCCGTCGTCCAGCCGCTGTAGGGACAAACTATATTCGATCACACAAAAGAATATCAGCCCGGATAGTGGGTAAAGTGAAGCCTTCCCTAAATAACGGCAGTGCGTTCACCAGTGCGAGCAAAGCTAACGTCAATTCTCAGCCAGTTCAGCAACGAGCCCCGCTGTAGTTACAGCTGTGTTACTGCCGAGCAAACCAGAAAAACGGACCAGTAACCTTGTTAGAGAGAAATGATCACCCGTTCAGGAGCTGACAGGGAAGCTCGCTGTGTAACCATAGAGGGAGGGGTTGCTTTATCATTAGGAATTTCACCTAGAAGCCGCGGTTAGCTAACGGTTAGCTCCCTGACATTAGCCGGCGTAACGACATGCTAGTTGGTTGGAAAATACATCTATTGTGTTCGTTTTACTCACCGATACTTGTCAGGCGAAACAGACTGCGACGAGTAATGTGTTTGTGTTAATTCATGGCTTTGGTGACTTATACAGCTGCTAGAAAACAGCTAACGCTAGCTGCTCGTAATCAATGCAGCGAGGCTGCTGCGTCTGTGATTTGCGGAAGTTGGCCTGTGGCGGTGCTGCTGTCAGCCAGCACTGGTTCCCCTCTGCTGGTCGCATTCAAACCAACACAAAAATAACTGACACAGTATTTGATATGTCTACTGCCAAGGTATAAACCTACTTGTAAATGTACACAGGTATGATGAAATGTTGAACAAGCAGTCAACAAAGACCTGTGACAATATATTAGAGGGAAGTTTACCCAACATAAGCTAATACATAGATATTACTGATATTACTTCAGCCCCTGCAGACTCCATAGGATGGGTCTATTACTTGACAATCTTTGTTGGAAATGTGGAACAAAGCTAGGGACTTTCTTACATGTGTTATGGGAATGTAGTCTGATACAACCGTTCTGGGTAAAAATAATAGATCACCTGGGGAAATGTCTGGAGATAGAGACCCCCGTGTCACCAAGACTATGTCTACTAGGTGACCAAAAACAAATAATATGTTTGAAAGAAAGTCCATCCCCACCAGATTATAATAACTGGATTGAAGATATGACAAATAGCATCATATGAATGTATTAGCATGTATATGTTGGTGCCAGATGCCTGGGATCCACTGTAACTCCATCCTACCAAGCTGCCTTAAAGTGTAAAGTGTGAAATAAGTAAAGAAAATGTGGGGGGAAAAAAAGAACCGTCATGTCAGTCCAGGTATTTTCATGGTTTGTCATTTATTCCATCCAGGCAGGGTGGTGGGGGAGATACATTCTCATTGTGGGGCAGGAGAGAAGGGAAGCAAACCAGGTAAACGTGGACAAGACTCAGTTGAAATATTCCTCTTTCAATTGTGTCCAATTCTGCCGATAATTAAAATAGCAACTTTCAGATTAAACAGTTTCTATATGTTAATACTCTTAGTATAGTTAGCTCAGCATTACTATATATTGTCTCCATAATTCTATTGGAATTTAATATTTTTCTCTTCTTTGTTTTAAATACATCTGCATAAATAATTACACATGGGAAACAGTGCTGTACACGTCATGGTGTAGGGTATGATGTGTATGAGCGGCTGCGAGCAATACGACTACATGTAGGGGATCGCTGGCTCTACCACATAGCTGGAACTCGTTCGACTACTGGGACCGGCAGCTTGAATTGAGGAGTGTCACACACTGTGAACTGGGTGGAACAGTCATTGTGAGTCACCACAGCAAGTGGAGAAAATATGCAGATCTGGTTGGTGACTCCAGGCTAAGTGGAGGTGACCTATGGCTGCACATTGTGTCTCACAAATATGAAACACTTGTGTAGAAAAGAAAGGAAAACAAACCAGCATATTATCACCATGTACTTGTAGAATGCCAGATATCGTCCCACTTCGACAGAAAAAAATATACAACTCCTGACAATGGGAAAGCATCTCAAAAGGTTTCCCATGGTGTCCCGACAACTGAGATAAAAACCACTGACATCAAACCAATCTGTTGCAAAAAGGATAAAACCATCAAATATATCGTTAGAACACTAACTGTAATAAATAATGCAAAGAGTGAGCCACCTGTTGTACCCCAAGTGATATGGATGATGGTGTGACATGAACGAACCCATTCATTCCTTCTGTCTAAGGATGTTTGAAGTGAACCAGATTAAAGGGAAGCAAGACATCCAGAATGTCTGAGAGCACCGTCAGGAGGTAATATCCTTCAAGGATACACACTTTGGTCCCATCTTCAGACCTGGGTGGGCAATGAAATGCTCTCCAAAAAAAAAAAAACATTTCTTTCTTTAATGACTTTAGGACTGAACCCGTCATGCTACTCTGAAATGCGCCGACATTGCTGACTTTAATCTGGGCACCCTGCTGAGAGAGCTCTCCCCCTCTCACTATTGTTGCTTGGATGTGGATGCTTGGGCTGGCTGTGGTCCAAAGTACATAGTTCCTGTTGTGGAGATGAAAGCGATGGCTTTCCCATGGTTTTTCTGTGCAACGGTCAACATGCGAACCAACCAAACGGCAAAGGGATAGGTAGGTCATCTTCTCATACCTTTTGAGTTTAAATAAAGCAATATACATATTACAAAATTACATCTCATAAATACATTTGGCAATACAGTGTATGAAACTTTCTTTTGGCCAAGGGGGCGGGGGAGATTGCGCAAGATGTGTGCAATAGAATCCAAATGTCATTCTGTGTGGTTTAATGACAATGTCTCTTTAAAACCAAAACAATACACTTTACATGCACTTTAAAGAGTAACCAAAGACTTAAAAACATCCATAGGCATCAGTAATAACTTTGTCACAATCACTTAATTTTTAAGACACATGAATTCTCACCAATAAAACACACTCTTTCTCAGAGTCAGTTCTTAAAAGACCTGAGGAACATTTCGTAACTTCTACACATCACTTCTACTGACTGACAAATACACTACCAGTCAAAAGTGTGGACACACCTCGTGTGTCCAAACCTGTGTCTGGTAGTGTGTGTCCATTCTTACATTCCTGATTTGAAAATTAAAAAACAGAAGCTGGATAAAATTTCTGGAGCTGCTGAGGGCACAGGAAAGTTACACAGCATCATCATCAACCCAGATGACGTGCCTACGCTAACTCCTTCTACAGTGTTAGCTTGAGAATCCCTGCTCAGTTAATTTGTCTCCCGTTCATCGTGTCAAGTCGGGGAACATACGTAATGCTGAGGCGTCCCGAAGCGGACGAGACCATTTTGTGACGGCATTGTGAAGCTACAGTTGTTTATTTTCACCCGAAAGCAGCACGGCCCCCTGGCATGCAGAGAGAGGTATTTTTTTAAGTCATTGCAATAGTGTGAAAATGCTATAAACAGTGTTCATAGATGACACCTGAAGAATGGTTGTGAGCTGGTCGGTCGAGTCCTGTCGCCGATGAGTGACAGCATTCCATCGCATGCATGTACTGTGATATGTTTGACATTTTGATCGACTCCTCATTTCGAAGCGACGCTGACCTCTGGCACCGGCCACCCCTAAACCACAGAGGACAGCGTGTTCTCTTCAGGACAGTGGCATGGGCTGGATATTCGTAGGGAGTTAATAGCAAGGGGGGCGCCCTCCCCAGGGGACAGATCGTTGAGCTCCTCAGAAGATGAGAGAGGGAAGGAGGGTGACAAAGAGATGCCAGAAGAGGGGTCAGCAGACCCAGCAAAAGTGCGTGGGGGCTTTGGGACTAGGTTTGGCTCCAGGGTGGCTCTAGCCAGAAGCTGCTTGTCATCCAACTGTGGTCCCTCGCCCAAACACTCAACGTGCCCCAGGGAGCCCCGGCCGGACTCCGATTCCCCGTCGGACAGTTCCAGTGTCGGTGAGCTGCTGCCGTCCAGTCTGAACAACGAGTCTAAGTACTGGGCAAACTCCAGCACGGCCTGGCTGGGGTTTCCGTTGGACAGTTGGGGTGGAGGAGTAGAAGCTTCACGAAACTCTTTCTCTGCCATGTCCATCTCCCATTGCTCCTTTTCTCTGTCCGTTGGTCTAGAACCAATTTGTGGACTGAGGGGGGCAGTAGGAGTGCTACCTGGGCTGTAGACGCCAGGTATCTTGTGGTGGTCGATGTCAGGAAGCATTTTCGGGTTGGCGTTGGGGTCTGGTTTGAAAGGTTGAGTGGAGACACTCTGGTTTAGCAGTGCAGGGGAGTGGTGCCCACTGTAGCAGGGTGTGGCAGGGGACAGTTGCATGGGGTAATCCGGGGTGGCTGTGGACTCCAGTGGGGTAAAGAAAGGCCCGACCTCACCCAGATGTTCTGGTGTAGCCTGGCAGAGACAGTCAGCAGCCAGGAGTTCAGTGCGAGAGCTGAGAGACGGGTTCTCCTCGGGGATCGGGGCATCTAAAGGGAACGGGAGGCTACTAAGCATGGGTGAACCTCGCAGTGCAGCCGACGAGCGGCGGGAATCTAGACTATAGAGGGATTCAGCGTCTGACAGACTTTCCATGACAGCCAGTGGAGCTTTCCGGTCCCTCAGCTCCACTGCTAGGCGCTCCCGCGCCCCACGCAGCACTACAGGCACTGGGGGAGGCGGGCACTCAGAGAAACCATCCAGAGAGATTTCTGACTGGGCACATGAACTAGAGGAGAGGAGAAGAAATGAGAGTAGTAACAAGGACGGGGTTCAAACACAAGACAGGTCAAAGACGTTGTGGAGGGTTTAAAAAGGGAACAATGCAGGGATGTGTTAGTATCGTAAGCCCTCCTGGACACTAAAGACTGAACATCAGTGAACACTGAACAATGAACACTACCTAGACCAAAGAAAGCACAGAAACAGTAGAAACTAAGGGGTCAGGAGTTCATCCTATGCTTCCAGTAACTGTGAGAAAGGCGCCACGGATTCAAGCATCACTACTGTAAGAGGAGTTCAGACTGACTTTGGACAGGGGCTAAACCAGAGAGGACGTGGAGGGAACTGAATACTACCATACGTGGTAACTCTGGTCAGACAGCGTGCATGCGTGCATGAGAGAAGGGAGCACATTGTGAAAAGTTAGTAATTGCATGCTTTCCTTACCGTAACAATGTTTTTTGTCTTTTTTTTTAAACCCAAAAGAGCAGAGTTTTGAGAAAACAAAGTATCAAATTAGTAGCAGTTGATAGTGGATTTTTTTTCTTAACAAGGGAGGTGTATATTTTGCATTTGACAAAACCATTAGTGCTTGTTGTACTAACCGAACACTACTGTTCCTGCGGTGGTGGGCTCCTGCTGGCGTCGGTTGCTGGGACGTCGTCGAGGCGTCCATGAATATACTCTCAGCATTCAGGTCCACTTCTGTGGGGCTCACAATGATTTTGGCTGCTGATAGCAAAGCCGTTTTCCCTTTATTGTAGTTCTCCAGCACCTGTCACAGGCAGAGAGTTACACACCAAAGTAACAGGTGTGAGCTATAGAAACATGGGGAGTGGTTCAGAGCTAAAAGTGGATTAGAACACAGAGGTGACTTGACACTGAAATATCAGACCTCCACCCAAATGATACAATTCTCGTTCTGCCGGTCTGATCTTGGAACCGTTTAAAATTGTTCACATTCAAACATATTACAAATATCAGTTCACATAGCTCAAACCTGTGTCATCACCCCGACATCATGAAATCATTCAAGGGCGTTTTGTTCCAATAAGGGAGGTGACCGCACGCACGCACGCACGCACGCACGCACGCACGCACGCACGCACGCACGCACACACACACACACACACACACACACACACACACACACACACACACACACACACACACACACACAGGAACATGAATATTCAAAACACCTAAACAATCAAAGCGCTTTACAGTGTTTCTGTACTGCTAACACACATTCACACACTGATGACACAGCATCAGGAGCACTGTGGGTTGCGTACTGGAGAAAGACCTTCCATTACTGGAGTCACAGACACCTGAACAAGCATAAAGCAACAAAAAAAGGAAAAAAAAAAGAGGACAACACAGTGACAGAACATCATGTAAGCACATGAGCACATACATCTGGTAGCTTTAATGTTTAAAAACACAGGGAAGAGGCACATGATGGTGTAAAAACAACAACAACAACAACAACATGAAAAACATTCAAACTACAAAGGAACATAAAATGACAAAGCTGTGTGAAATGGATGCCGTTAAGGTTCAATGACTTCAACAACGTACGGGAACAAGATTGTTTTACATAGGTGAGTGTGATGAACCAACGGTCAGAGGTGTAACAAGTGGGACAAATGTAAAGGTATGATAACGTCCTGCCCTCCGCAGAGCCATCTACGCATCAACAAAGGAAGAAAGCACATTTTCAAGTACGTCCCTCATGTCCAGTGTACTGAGGGCGTGAAAAGGTATTTGGAACAATCGTATGGAACGATCACTTAATCTGCCGCTGAGTAACTGAAAGGATGATTAATGAGGCACTGTAAAAGGCAGAGGGTGGAAATGCTGCAGCGACCAAGAAGCCCGTGAAGAAGCCAGCTGAGAAGAAAGAGCAGTTAATGTAGGAGAAATTATGTTGCCATGGAAACTTTGCACACACAAAGAAAACTTGTTCTGCCTGAAGAACTGGGTTGGAATCTGAAAACACTTAAGCATATGAAGCTGACGTTGTCAGACACACAGAAGACATCATCAGTAACACAGAGCACAGGTTGGGCTGGATTTTTAACTCCTCGTGTGTCCTCATTCTAGTTTATTCTGTGAGGCATTCTTTGCGTGCCTTGTACTTCCATCAATATATTACCTAATTATTGTGTAAATATTCCACGTGTACGCGTTTTCAAACCCAGTCTCTCTGCATCTCGAATGCCTCTGTGTATAGTGGCACCCTCTAGTGGATATATTTGGACCTACTGGGTCCAGCTGCTTGCTGCTGTGACCAGCACCAACAAATTAAGATTATAAAACCAGAGAACAAATACGTGATCATAATCTGGACACTTATTCACATTATTAACAGGCTATATGTCTGCTCAGTGTTCTCCAGAACATTCCAGGCCTGATGATGATACTGAATACTGAGTGTCATGACGCTCATGACGCTGTGTGAAGGTGTCAGAAGAACTGTTTGGTTCTTGACAATGGTCAGTCTCTTGTTTCTGGAGAGAACTAGGTGATGCTACTACCTGGATTAGAGGATTCTGAACCTGAACCAAGTTGTGCTCATCTGAGAAGATGACAGAGAGAGGGGGAGGGACGATATCAGAGCAGAGGGGAGAGGTGAGCAGGTGGGAGTGGCTCAGCGGTGGAATGTGTGAATTATCTCCAACTGACAGCGACGGAGGGTCTGACACCAGCCACTGCTGTGACAGAGGAGGAGGGGGGGCAGACTCAGAGAACACATCAGTCTGGTTGTTGGTGGGAGGGGGGGTGTCAGAGGGAAGAGCATCAGAGCTGAACTCCTCCTCTGAGTTTTCCTGCTCAGACAGGGGACAAAATGGTTCCAGCACCTGAAAAAACACCAGAGGTGTCACACTACAGTCTGAGACACACACACACACACACACACACACACACACACACACACACACACACACACACACACACTACAAAACTTTATCATATGAACGGCCCATGACACACTCCGATGTCAGACAAACCACGTGAACAAACCCATCGTACAGACAGAAGACACGTGGACAGCGGACTCCCAGATTCATCACATGCAAACACCCAGAGCGCGACACACAGAAGAGACCAGACGACACCAACCAGGGCTGAACGCTTCCCATGCTACTGGAGCAGTGGAGAATGAGTTGTGAGTGGCAGAATAGAGATCAGTGATACATGTGATGAGGTAAAACACTAAAGGGGAGTACAACTGAATCCTACAGAGGCTTTTACACTATAGACAGTGTCTGTCTGTGTCCTTGTTTGGGTACGTAGCCTTGGATCTGTTTGAGGTCACAGGACCTCGTTCCTCTCCTGCTCCTGTCAGTGTTGGTTTCTGTCAGATCAGTCTCCTGAGCGTCTGAAATCTGACTGGACCTGTGTGAGCAGTTGTAGTCCCCTTTGTTTGATCACAGCTTATTGAGGTTAGAACTCAGAGACGAGGTGTCAGAAGATTCTTTCATGTCGGTTTCCACGTGCCAGCTTTTGATCCTACTGACCTTGTTCAGGCCCTCCATCACCATGTGCGGCATGTGCTCATTGAGCATGGCGGGTGATATGATGACCTCATTGAACGCCTTGTTGTCCCCCCACAGAGCTGAGTAGGTCGGCTCCTCCTGACCACAGCTACCGGGACGGGGAGGGAGAGAACGTCAGTCGATCGGTGTGAGAGACAGTAGAGACACAATTATGTCACATGAAACTTCTGTACAATACATGAACAGTTCTGCCTGTGTTTACAACAGTTCTCTATGGCACAGGTGTGAAGCTCATGGCAGTTATGCATACGACCCTGAGCTGGAGCTCCCAAAGCGTTTCAGCAGCCCAGAGCTCTGAAATCATCTTCCTCACCATGTCTCTGGGGGGTGGTTATGCACCACATGGATGATTCTGCCAGGAGGATAGAGGGGGGTCGAGGCTGACAGGGCAATGCTGAGGTCACTGGGGTGGAGCCACAGGCGACTGCTGGAGGGGGCCGCTGGCTGAGGTTGAGGATCATCATCCTCCAGTGGAAGCTCTGATTTTGGGATGCATTTGGTGCCTCCCGCAATGATCCTCCACTGTGGCAAGAATAAAAAAATACCAAAAAAAAGGTGAGTAAACTGGTGTCTGACGCTCATCCGAGACATAAAATAGTGATTTACTATGTGATAGATAGTTGTAGAGGTTAAGGTGCATTTGTGGCGTCGGTGCTGCAACACAGCACCCGATAACGATCCATCATGTGCGTGCACGTGTCTGTGTATGTGTGTGCATAGGGATGGAACTCAATCATGCGCAAAGCAGAATGTCTGCTTGTCAGTATATTTGTCTCACTGGAGACTCTCCTCACATCAGGTTTCTAGTGGTGAACTCACCTTTGGTTTGTTACTTTTCTGCAGGACTTCCAGAAGGTGGCGTCGGAAACCCTCCAGTTGTGACAGGCCCAGCCTGGGAAGAGCAGCAGCAGATACGTCTGCTAGTGACACACAAGTCCTGAAGGCTACATGCAACCAGAGTATAATAGATACCTCGGCACCAGGTCTTTGCCCAGAACAACAGAGGAGACAAACTCTTTGGAGTACTCCATGGCGTCCTCACTGAGGAAACAGGAAACTAACATCAGTGTCATCATGGGAAGAAGAAACGAAGAGGATGTTGGGTTTCTGACAAAGGTCTGAGGACAATGTTGCAGCAGATGAAAAGGAAAACAGAGGAAATGAGCTTGACTATGACTCACTACAACACTCATGTAGGTAAAAAGTGTCACACCATTCACTCAAAGAAATATTTAAAGAGAAGAAATCAAGCAAAAAAACCCTCCAGTCCATTTGATGGCGAACATGGTTAAAAACCTCATTCAAAGTAAAGAGTGTGGTTCTCTGTAAACTCGCCTCAGCAGGCCCCCCGGTGGGGAGTAGGAGTAGCAGTGAAGCGTAGGGTACTGAGGTCTCAGCAGGAACGAGAGGATGGCAGCGGTGCCTGCACCCAGGGAGTGGCCGACAATCACCAGCCCGTAGTGCATGGTGCCCTTGTTCTGAAACGACATCATTACAGGTCCGTTACCATGGAAACATCATTCACATGGCCACAAGACATATTTGCAAAGCAACAGTGAATCAATCCTTGTATTGACAACAGGGGTGTCAAACATATGGCCACAGTATAAGTCCCCAGGATGGATTTACAAAGAAGGAAAGCTCTGTAGCAAACGTCTGCTCCTGTTCCTGTGACACTGAGAACCACAGAGCAATGATTTCTCTTTTTAGTTTGTGTGCTGGATCAGTTCAGGTCTGGATCACAGCTCACATGTGGAAATGGATGGACATTGAAAATCATTTCAACATCTAGACAAGTTGGTTCAATGACATTTTTCAGTTCCAGTTCTACTAAATGTCTGTACCTTTGTAGATCCATTGTACGTTGAACCGCACATGTATAAATGATAAACAGAATAGAATATTGACAAAATTACACTTATATTTCTTTGAATGATAGTGAACATTTTCATAATGTACCGCCACTAAACAAAAGGAAAGACTGTGGAGTTGTTATTGACAGGTCCGACCACTGGAGATCAAACTGGGCTGATTGTGGAACCTGAACTGACACAAGTTTGACACCTCTGATCTGAAGAATCATTATCCAGCAGTTTTATGTACCAGGTCTCTTCCGAAGGCTTGTGACAAGATCATTTCCTGCTCCAGTTTCTTCTTAATGTACTCTGCTGAATAAACCATCCCCTGGGGGAGAGAAAGACAGGGATTCAGTAGAGGGGAAGGTGGTAGAGGGTGGCAGCAGTGATATATGGATGATGTCTGGTCAAAGAATCTACTTAATTATTTTACTATGAACAACTTGAATGATCTACACACTGACACTCATCCCGCAGAGGTCAACGCTCCATGGAGACATTCTAGTTGATAATAAAAGGACTGAAAGACAATGGTTTCAAAAACAACCGTCTCCAACCTTGTGACCAAGCCAGGTCCCGTGCTGCTGCTCCACCGGAAGACGCTCCGAGTCCCCCGTCAGATCAGTCAAGGCATCCTGATACACACAAGACAGACAGTTGGTGTGTGATACATATAAGACAGACGTGATGTCTGATACATATAAGACAGACGTGATGTCTGATACATATAAGACAGACGTGATGTCTGATACATATAAGACAGACGTGATGTCTGATACATATAAGACAGACGTGATGTCTGATACATATACCACAGACATGTGATGTCTGATACATATACCACAGACGTGTGATGTCTGATACATATACCAAAGACGTGATGTCTGATACATATACCACAGACATGTGATGTCTGATACATATACCACAGACATGTGATGTCTGATACATATAAGACAGAAGTGATGTCTGATACATATAAGACAGACATGTGATGTTTGATACATATACCACAGACATGTGATGTCTGATACATATACCACAGACATGTGATGTCTGATACATATACCACAGACATGTGATGTCTGATACATATACCACAGACGTGATGTCTGATACATATACCACAGACATGTGATGTCTGATACATATAAGACAGACGTGATGTTTGATACATATACCACAGACATGTGATGGCTGATACATAGATAAGACAGTTGTTCTGTCAACACAGACACAAGTCAGACATCAACCACAGTACTGAGCAGAAAAAATATTCTACATCATGGAATATTGGGAACATCTCTCGTCTCTGGAATCATCTGCGGTGCATAACAGCTGCGCTGGGTCTCTACTCTGTTCCCAATGCGATCTCCGTTCACACCATCCAACCGGTACCATGAGACAACGATGTAGAAGGAGTGTCACCAGACAGGGTGAATAAACAACAACAAACAAGAGCGAGGCTTCATTTCCTGATTGATGCTTCAGTTTTCATCAGCTTCCAGGAGGATAAATCTTTCCTCACCTATGCCTCACATCCTGTCTGGCCTCTGACCTACCTGTGACTCTCCTACACACATTGTGATGTTGTGGTGTTTTATTTTGAAAATCAACTGGCTCCTCTGTGTTGTATTGTAACTTCTTGTGTCTCAGTTGTAGCTGTGCAGGGAGGCTGCAACAGTCACTCCAGAGACGCTGCTGAAACGCGCCACAGCACAGCCAGTGTGAATGTCATAATAATGTGATTTCATAATCCTGATCCCACGTCAACAGTGAAGGAGGAGCTACAGCCTTTAACTGGACATTGCACATGTGTATTCTAGTTCGTGTGCCTGCGGTGTTGAGGTACATGAAAGCTTCATTCCATTTGTAGTTTAATTTGTTTTAAGGCCGTGATTCACCTTGTAAAACAGCTCAGGTCTTAAACATTTCACAAGCGTTCTAGAATGTTCTATAAAAATGTAAATGTATATTTCTGATGGCCATGCTTTCGCCCTATGCTTGCATTGTGTAGGTGGAGCAGAACACTGTATGAAGCTGAGAATTTGCCGCTCTGGAGGTGTCGGTGTTACAAGGCAGTGAGGGAGGCGGGGGGGTCAACCAGTCAACCAGTGCTTGGAGAGGTGGGAAAATGTTCCTGTGAAAACAAGACAAGAAGAACAAATGAAACTCACCTTTGGTGATAAGGTTCCTCTGATACTGATGACAACCTTCTTCTTGGCATGATCCACCGCCACAAAAAACGGAGTCTCATAAACCTGAACGGAGGACGAAGAGGAGGAAAAAGGCTTCAGTGAACAACAATTCCAACAATCTGAGGTCCACGTACACACCAACACCTTTCTATTAATACTACATTGCGTCTGAGGGAAGCAGCTCAGAGAAACCCTACGTTCTGAGTCACATTTCTCGCTGTGGTGGTCGCTCCGTAGTTCACGGCTGGAGTTAGAGGGCCAATGAGAAAGATCAGGAATTAGTGAAGCTGATCTCTCATGATGTGCGTTCTGTGAATTGCTTGTCTGAAACTAAACAATGATGTTCTAGAATCACTGAGAACCCGCCCTCCCTGTCAGAGAAACACTTTCACAGTTCATCCAGAGAAGATATGGAGACAAAGGCTGTGAAAAAAGAAGACGAGATCACACTTCTCATGAAGCTCCATCAGAAATATGCATCATGGATCAGCAGAGTCTGAACATCTGCTGAACAGAACATTATTTTATTCATATATTCATTACTTCTGTGTGGATAAATCAATGTCAAACACCAACACAATTCATTCACATGATTAAAGGTTTGTTTTCACAACAGATTTCCATTTTTTAGGCCAAATCATCTTTTTGTACATGACTCTAGGACAAACATGAGCATCAGTGTGTCTGAGCTAGGTTTGTTTGGAGTATTCTGATATGAGACAATTCCTTAAAAACTGGACTTAAACAAAGTGGAAGAACGGTGAGACCAGATCGTCGATTAACTGGGCTGTTGTTCCATGAGTCAACTTCACCTTCAGGATCAGACTTTGTATCTCTGATGACAGCAGGACATCAGACATGACCATTACAAAGACAATCAGTGACAAACATGGCTCTGGTGGCGTCCAGCACCCACTGAGAACACACTCCACTTGCAGCAGCGAGACTGATAAACAACGTGTTATCACAACCGACACAAACCATGGCCAAGACCATGAGATACAGTGAAGCTACTATGTGTGTGCTGCATCCACAGCGCACCAGCCACCTGACAACCCTTTAACCCCCATGGTATCGCAGGCGAGACATTTGTTCGAGTGCACTTTAGAGCTGAGAATTGAGCTGAGATGTTGCAGTTGATTCCCCGACCTGGTGTGAAGGAGCTAGGAGAAGGAGAAGACATCCAATGGTTCCTGAAAGTCAAGACGTTGCACTTCACATCCAAGTTGCAGTCATTACTGTAATGACTCACTGGCTCCCGGCAACAGAGCGACTGGGATTACCGTAGTGGCTGTTGTCAACTTTCAGTAACCCATGGAGGTTTTCTCCTTCTTCACACCAAGTAAGGGAACCTACAGCAACGTCTCAGCTTTCAGTAGCGCCAACAGTCATTTAATTGTGGTCCTCCAAAGGACGCTAACACAGTCAGGAATGAAGGGTCAAGCTGTTTTTGTTTGGTGAATATGATCTGCGGGCTAACACAACAGTCAGCAGGACTCATGACCTTGATGCTCAGTGCCTCATGACACCAATCCTTTGTTGGATTCCGGAAGGAAAAACCCTCACCGGCAGCTCATTAGCCAGTTGTGTGATTACTTACAGCATCATGGCAGGAAGTGTAGACAATGTGGACCTGCTTGAGGTCCCTGTCCAGGAAGTGTCGGCGTATGGCCAGGACATTACAACCGCAACAGTTGTCCTCCTCCACTGTCACCGACTGAGACAAGCGGGAGCCAGACACTGATGTGCAGCTGAGGTGACAGAGAGAGAGGAAGAGCAGTAAAACAGGAGGCATCAGACAAAGAACCCCTCTGTTGGGCAGCAAAGGTACTATTATCACTACAGTCCCCCACAGCAGACATCTGCGGAGAAATGTGTGACTAGCTGCTCTTCAGTGAGTGGGTCTAAGTAGAATGGTATCGTCTCAGTGGATCACCACTTGGCATTGGCTGGCGCATGTGGGATGGGACCGAAGAGGCTCCGGAGATACAGAAGCCGGGTAGATCACAACTGTGCGGGTGTACGCATGAGTGCTTACGGGCAGGAGCTGACGAGGCGGCACAACCCACAGGCAGGCTTCCGCATCAGGTACATGGGCCAACCGTACGCCGCGAGCGCGAAGAGCATGTAATAACACACATCCTTGTACATGTTCATCTCAGCCTGGGGCAGAAGGAGGCAGGCAGACAGACAGACAGACGTGAGTCACACACATACTGACGAATCCGAGCACAACCGTTTCCAAAGCTTTGTGTCGAGGAGGCTGCTCTGGAGAATCGTGATGACGTGTCTTGGCTATTAAAAGAACACTACTGTAATAGACCGCAAACACTCGGTGGGCTATTCCCACTGACTGAACTAGATGGGTTTTTACATGTTGTCACAGTTTGTACCGACAGATAATACTGAGCTTCTGACGCCGCATTTGTGAACTGTGGGTCGGGTCGGCTCGGGTGTGGATATCCAAGGTAAGGAGGGCGTCAGCAGCTCAGGCAACCCCCGCAGTAAACAATGGGATCACAAGTAAATTTGATATTACCCATTTTGCTTTGATGCTTTATGTAGCATAACAGATGGCATGAGGCCAGTCTCAAGGGGTCAAACGGTTTTCCTCCTCAACTACTTTTAGGAAGAAGTGTATTTGAAGATGCCAGTGGCGGTCCATCAATCACCTCACAGCTTCAGTCTAAACTGCTTGCTGCAGACCACCAAGGTCAGCTGGTTTGTGATTACTTCCCAGGGTCGGGACTAAAAATGTGGAAGGTGCCCTTCGCCACAGAATGTCGGAGGGACTGAGAGTAGGAAGCAGCACTTTTAAAGTCTTCTTCAAAGTTTTTTCCCCGTTGATTTCATTTGTTGCTGTGTACACAAATATAATTGTTTCATGACGTGTAAAGACAAATGTCTTGAATCAGTTTTGTTATACATCACCTTACTGAGACTGTGAATGACATATCCACATTGGACTCACACTCACCGAGTTCTTAAGGTCCAGGTATCGAGTGTTACGAGTGACAGGCATCCCAGACAGGAAGGCTAATATATCATTGTTTGCCTGTGGACGACAGAATACCTTCCTAGTGAGACACGTCCATGTCACAACAATCGTATCAGACACTGGTTCTTCAGAGTGATACCTGGTCCAAGATAGCGGATCTTTTCGACCTCTGTCTCTGGCGTAGAAGCACCAGGCCAGCGATAATATCACTAGGCACAATGTCTAGGTCTCTGAAGAACTCTGCAAAAAGGCTCGCCACTTCCGAATACGCATCCTGGAGAGGACAGCAGAAGACAAGAGACAGACAGAACACACACACACACAATCATTAGAACCATCCAGCTCTGTCAGTAAGATGGGTTGATTCACCAAAACATACATGTGTCGTATCTGTATCAACCTCATGCACAGGTGAATCCACTGAAACCATCATAGCTGTCTCCAACAGTACTTACTTTAATAGGTTAATAGTAATAATAATAATAGCATAGAAATATAAAACCGATAATAAAATAATATGAACCTGAAAATGAACGTTTGCTTTAAATCATCCAGAAATTCATATTTCAGTTAAAGTGGGACTAAGCTTCTTGGCGTTGCCCTCGTCGGCATCCGGTCCAGTCTCACTTCAGTCACACCCTCTCATTGGCCCTGACAAGTTTTCAACTCTGTGTCTACTTACTGATTGTGTATCCTGGGCTCTCGTGCAGCACATAAAGAACTTCAGTCTCCTGCTCCAGCTGCTGGCTTGACCTTCCTCCAGCCTGTGCCTAATGGAGGAGGAACAGAAACCGTATAAAAAAGATAGATCCAGATATAACAAGCAGCTATGAATTGTTGAGTTATGAGTTCTTACCTGAGTGTGTACGTGGTGAGGTTGCGCTGCCGTCGCCGCGTGGCCTTCAGTTTGACAAACGTCCGACCCGTCGGGTCGAAGGTGCACATGAGAGTGATGCAGACGCTGACAATCACAAGCCAGTTGCACACAACGATTCCTGCAGGACAACAGTTTAAAACAGCCATCAACTGACAACCTCGTCAACCTGGTCCTCTTTCACGCGCCATCGGACTCACCCAAAGCCAGGTTCTTGGCCGTGACATCAGAGCATGGCTGGTAATACTGGACGAGCCAGGCGATTCCCACCACAGCGTACACCAGCTCCACCAGCAGGATAGCTGGAGTGAGTGGAACAGGGATGAACTGGTGTCAGACCCACCAGTGACCCAACATGAAGCCTGCGCACAGCACAGGCGTGTGTGCGGCTGCTTGTCTTACCCAGGCGTATGTACAGGACATACTGCACAGCTTCCCTGGGCTGTGTGTACAGAATGCTGCCTCTCATGCTCAGCCACATGATGGCGCTCTCGCAGATCAGGCAGCTGACCAGGATACCCAGGTACCCTCGGCCATGGTCCACCAGCGTCACAGAACACGACTGGTCTGAGCCGTACGGGAGGCCGAAGAGCACCACGGACAGAACCACCAACCTGAGCAGGTCAATCAGACCGGGGAGGGTCAACGACAGGGCCAAGAACACGACAAGACAACATGAGGCAAACACAGACTCACCAGATGCAGTGCAGCAGGAACAGAAAGAGGGCGGGCAGCACCAGGTCATCACTGCCGACTGACCAGCGCCGCCGGAACATCACCATGCCAGGCATCACTGCCCTGTGGGAGGAGGACGACCAAACAGTTTCAGCCCTGTTTGCTTCAGATGTCATGTTGTGTCACCTTTTAAAACAGATGCTGATTCAATAAGTCTATGACAAAAGCTGGTTATTATCGCCGCACAACTCCATCATTCAAGTCACGTGTTGTAATCCAGTGACCGAGATGTTTTTAAGGAGGTGTATTTGTTGGGGTTGGGTTTTGGATTGTGGTGTTGATTTGGCTTTGTGAATATGTAATTCACTGTTCATTTTTGAACAGATGATTGCTGTGGACAGTTTCTAACGTTATACATCAGAATCATTTGTTTTTCTTTTTTTTTTTGGAATATATATATATATATGTTTGTATTCCTTTGGTGTTAGATTAATTTATAATCTCATGTAGGTTCGCGTTATTCTTCAGCCTCGACCTTTTACCTTTTACCGTATTTGTTGTGTGTGATGACGTGTACTGGGCGCTGCCATACTGCACCAGTGATTACTGTAACACATTTCCACAGTTTTATGCTAATCTGGTCCATAAATGCCTTTTATAGAATAACTAAACAATGAAAACTAACAAAAAATAGGCTAGAATGCCATTGAGCAGCCAGCCACCAGGGGGCGATGGAGCTCTTTTGGCTTTATTTTAGGAGGGTGGCCTTGGTGAAGTCACGTGACTGCATACATTAACTCAATGAGGCAGACATCAGAGGCTGCAGGGATTGTGACAGGGACAGTGGACGTATACAATCTCATCTCTGCACACAAACATGCTTCGGACTGAACAAAGGAGCGCGAACCAGCTCAGAGACATGACGGCACCATGCTGGATAAAGCCCTGAGAAGTCACCGGGGCCCTTCTGTTTGTTGAAAAGCATTGCGAGTTTACTCAAGTTGCCTCCAGGCTGAAGTGAGCCGTAAAGGCCGTGGTAGGAGGGAAAGAGTGGGAAGAGAGCAGCCACAGAGAGGCTGATGCAGGCTTCATGATGGCGGGCGGCGCAGGCTGATGCAGCCTTTATGGTGAGCTGTTGCTCCACATTTACTGAAAGCTAAAAGCAGATGTTACAAACTGTGAACGAAAACCTCCGACGTCTTCCATTCTGACAACAGTCAAACATACAGATGAGCACAAACTATTTGCTCCTCTCCGGTCCTCTGCTGTGTGTCCACACTGCTTTCTTATGTTGACAAACTGGCAGCAACATCACCGTTTTAAACCCACACCTGTGCCAACAGAAAAAACAACGTCACAAACACGCATTGTTGCTGGTAAACGTGCTCAGCTCACGGAGCAAATGGCAGCTGGTGCCTGGTGTTGGTCAATTTAAACGGTATAAATGGCCGAAAGGAAGCTACTGGTCAGAGCTGGTGCAAATAAGGCTCTTCTTTTGTTGTTCCTTGATTTAATGATGATCCAGTTTGTTCACACCTCAGACATTGTGTGTGTCGTGTTCCTGTTGGTGTAAAAATGAGTAAGAGTTGAGAGGGAACAAGCCTTCATCAGCCATCCCAAATGACGACGAGGGAGGTGACATCCAGACCGTACCTGTCCTGGACCACAAGACTAATCCAACTTCAGAGTCTCTCTGTTCAAAGTTGTGTTTGGAAATGTGAACTAATGTACCTAGAACTCATTGGATCAACACTGACAACTACCGTCAAACTGCTCCGTTATCAGTTATCATGAGTGTTCATTCTCATAAGGTCATGAGAGAGGTACAGATATCGTTCAGATATAATTCAAATTGTATTCACGGATATCTCTGTAGTTTAATTACACATTTCCCGCCAGAATTGCTGGCTTTGAATTGGCCCCCAGGAGAGATATCTCAAATTCATCATTAGTTTTTGGGCTTTGAGTCACACCTGCTCTACACCAGTGCGTGCAAGTATCGGACACTCAGGACTTTATCCGCAACAGACGAGACTTTAAGAGGGACTAAGAAGGTCAGCCAGGGACACGTTACAGCCCAACTAATCTGGAGAAATGACCCAAGGAAATCAAAGAGATAGTCCTGTGCAGCTCCTGGCATGTGCTTCCATCCCTCAACAGGAAAACATGAAAAGAAGAAAATCACTGGCGGTTCTCTACCACCTACATGGCTCTCAGAGGACTTTACAACACAACGGGCATTTCCTCTGTGCTGCTCTGGTGGACTTTTACAAAACGTTCCCTGTTCTTTTACTACGGCCGCTGGAGACCCCCCCCATCCCCCGTCCCAGCACGCACGCACATAGTATGCGCACAACGTTCGTTTCAAATCTGCTGCAACGTTCCTCCTGCTTGGGGAAGCAGCAGTCCTGCCTATAGCCCTCATAAGATGGTTTCATTGGATGATAACTGATTCATATGAAATAATCATGGATGAAATCTTAAAAAATCTGTTTTATTGAATAATTTTTTCGGTTTTTCAGCTTTACTGAGTATTTCTTCTCAGTTAAGATCCAGTTGTTTCGTTTATTACTGAATGACTGTTTTGGTTTGAGACACTGGCAGATCCTCCTGTCTTTCAGTCATGTAGATGTTTTGTCATTCGTTGGTCAAACGTTTGTACGTGAGACACACATAAAGCTCATTCTGATCTGTGGGACACTGCAACATTTCTCCTGAATCAGTTGGACACATACGGCTCCATGGACACAAGATGATGCATCTGAAACGAAATCAGGCTACGTGGTGATTGAAGAGACCATCAGGGGACTGATGAAAATATGGGATTCATGGGGAGAGGAGCTGAGGGCCGCAACTGTCAGAAGAAAAAAAAAAAAAAAACATAAACCAGAAAAAATACCCATAGAACACATTTATTTGTCAAGTGAATTTAATACACTTCCGTATTCAAATTCTCTGATCTGAAGTCATAAGTTTCCTTGTTCCTCTAATGATATCACTGGTTTGAGGAGGAACATTTTTCAGCTTGGCATCATGTGCTCTTGTTTATCTCATGAAATTACATTTTCTGGTAAACGTCTGCAGATAATCTTATCGCCTGTGAGGAAGTAGAAGGATCTATGACGATGGTAACAACGTTTGTGGTCAGTGCTGCTTATCGGTCACTAGCCTGGATGTTTGAGGAACGTCATGACCCTTCACCTCATCTGTAAACTACTTCACTACTGTAAAAACTACCTGCTGCTCTTCAGAAGACGTACCACTTCATTCGCTGCAGCCATGAGGGAATCACAGCACAATATTTGCACATCATCTCTGCAAGGTTGACTCAGATAAAGTGAACTGTTCAAAATTAGTTGTTTTTTTTGGAGGC
>CAAKHB010007543.1:5623-30623 GCA_901007665.1 Aeoliscus strigatus | reverse complement strand
GGGGATCAATGTTTACCTCCCAGTGTGGAATCTCAGAGCACACTAGATCTAATATCAGCACAACAACATCCATCCAGCTGCGGAGTGACAAACCTCTTTCTTCCCCCTGTTAACCAGTTCTGTGGGCAACTAATCAGCGCTGACCTCCGATGAGGCTCCAATAACCTCATGTCATGGAAGGCGACATCAGTACATGTCTCAGACAGCATTTCCATCCTTGAGGTTCTTCCCATCTATCATTTGGGGAATTTCAGCAAATCTGTTGTGCTTTCCAGCTTCTCTAGAAGACATACATCTACAACCATTACCAGCAGAGGTGCAACAGGACCGCTCAGACCACTGAAACCTTCGTCTGCGATCTGGTCCAGACATTTGCGATACGACTGCATCGGTAGCGTCAATGTGCATCAGATACAGCTGCTGGGGAACTGACCGATGCATCGATCTTAACGTGTCTGCATCAACAAAAACACACGGTTACATGAGTTGTTACAGAGTTTATCTCCTCTGCGCCCATGTTTTTGAGGCCTGTGTTTCCATCAGGGACCTGCTGCTCTTTGTGGTTCCAGTAAACTGAGCTGATACTAAACAGTGATGTCTACAGACTACCTGCCTGTGATTGGTAGAGAGAGGGACGTCACATATGACACTGTCAACACAACGTCAGTTTTTAGCGGCGAGAGCGTCCAGTTCTTTATTGCTCGTCTCATCTCACTGAAATTGTCTGGATGTGAGAAAGTAGATGGGAGTTTCTTCCCTGTGCTTGTAGCTGCGCCACCTCACCTCTCTCACTACCACAAAATGTCACAAACCGAGCAGCAACTTCACCATCTCCGCCATTGTTTATGTGTTTGTGTTGCATACAAAACGCTGACACGGCAATTTCGCACAGTCGCTGCTGCCTTCGTGTCGAGGAGGAACTAAAATCGTGTATTAGTAGTCGTGTCGAGCCCTAAGATGTACGTTCCTCTCCTGCAGCCTGAAGCTCTTGACACGCTGCTGCTCAGTCTCCTGATATCACAAGAGCATCTAAAAATGTCTACGCTGACCTTCAGGGCACGTCTCCATTAACAACTCTATGTGACGTCCCCTTCTAAGAGAAGGTTGTCTGAAGCTCCTCTGGCTTTTTTTCTTATAAGACTGCCACGACTTTGCACGTGAGCAAAGTCATGGCATGAAGGCTTTTGTGCGACACTCGGTGTACTACTGTGTGTCAGGCACAGGCAGAGACCCACGTGACGCACCAACAATGATGTAACAACAATGACGGGGCTCCCCGTCTGTCATCACGGCTTTGTCTGTGACATGTGTAAACGGGGGCGGGGCGCTCACGGCTCAGGCAGGACACACCATCAGGACTGATTTCACCGACCATCATTTATCTCATCTACATGACTGTATTTCTACCATCTTATGGATTCAGTCAACCCACACACAAAAAATAAAAATAATTTAAAAAAAATCACTTGTCAAAGTGGTCTTGAATTAACAAAAAACAACACATGAATGTCCAAATATCACTATGACACAACGTCCTCCTCTGCTGCATCTGTTTGTACCGACAGCAGGTGGATCTGCTCTGACCGCCGCTGATGTTAGACGGCTCGACTCGTCCATCAGACACACACACTCTCTTTATTTATCATTCTTCTCCGCCGTGACCTCTTTGTCTACAATCGCTGTGACCGCGTGGAAGAAAAACATTTATTTTATCTACAAACATCTGCGCGCGCGCGCGCGCACACACACACACACACACACACACACACACACATACGTGGGAGACAAAGCGTCTTACAAACTGGTTTGAAAACAAACGTGCAGAAGTAGAGACGCAGGTAATTATTACTGCAACATCACATCCTGTTACGGTTCCTTTTCTCTACTGAAGACATGAAAGAAAACAAAGTGATGAGCAGCCTGTTACAGTTAGTTTCACTGATTACGAATTCACTTTGTACAAAAACCACCTGGGAGATTTGATGGCACGGTGAAGACGACAGCGACTGAATGAAGACACATTTCTACAGGCACTGACTGATTATATGTAGAGGCCTTTTCATGACACTGTATGTCTGTGTATGTTACCTTATCATACTCACACCTGTCCAAAACACATTGACCAAAAGGCTAAAGATACAAATATTACATATTAGTGCTTTAAGTATGGTAAAGGTCCTGTGTCCTGTGTGTTTGCAAGACAAACACATTTGTGTCTATATGGGTCCAAACTACCCATGTTTTCACAAATAACCTGGGTAATTTGCATATTATCCGGGATTTTCTAACATTACCCGTCACATATATATGTATATCTTGCAACACTGTATTGAAATGAATGTGTGCAAACTTGGCTGAGGTTCAGTGATCACTTTCCTCTGTCAGCAACAAATTAAACCTTGAAATCCCCTGATGCCTCAGCTGTCGGTGTATGTGGACACACATGTGTTCACAGCTTCCACCAGAAGTGTGTGAATGTGCGTGTGTAAGTACTACAAGTGAAGTTTATAATGAAGAAACAAACTGAACTGAAGTCAGTGACATCCGACAGCAGTGCGGTTCCTGATGTTTCTGCTCCTAATGAATTGGTTCATTAGGATTAAAGTCAATAAATTCCTGCGTTGAGGGCCCCCGCAGTACATCCTCTCCTTTGGTCTCGTCGTTTCCCGCCGTGTCCGAGTGGGCTCAGACGCAGATATCCAGGTTCTCATCAGCATTCTTCACCTCTGCTCACACTGCGTTGTTTCTCTTGCGGTGTTGCACCACAGCACCATCTTCATGAAACTCTGCCATTCTCCTTTTTGAATTCCCTTTGGCTTCCTCCTCCTCCTCTTCCTCCTCTCACCCACACACTCATTCAGTATTCATATTTTACAGGATATTTATGAGCAAGAAACAGAGCGTGTGCATCTGCACCATTTTCAGTGCAACAAAAACCTAGATTTTCTCTTCTAGGCTTCTCCATCCTCTTCCTCCTCCTTATCTAGCTTATCCAGATTTTGGTTTCGTGTTGCTCATCTTTTTTTAGACTGAAAGCCATGTGCCACTCACTCCTACTCTCCCTCTGCCTCTTTCTCCATCTTTTTCTCCCACTGCCGCCCACTACGTCCCTTTCACCTCTTTCCACTATGGTTTCTCTCTTTCAGCTCATATGTTAGTATGTGCATTGCCGTGTTTATTTACATGCGCGTGTGTGCGTGCTGTGTAACGTATGTGTTTTTTTCCCCACCTGTCCTAAGGTTTGACTGATGAATACTGCAGACTCAGGCATTTCAGCAATACGTGACATATGTCGACTGTATGTCAAATGACCTTTTTCCCACTGTTTTATTGACGTCTTCGCTGCAGAACGGCACCATTTCGGTGGTGCAGCTCATGGATTTTGCAGTTCATGCCAGGCTCACACACACACACACACACACACACACACACACACACACACACACACACACACACACACACACACACACACTGCAACTCCACGCATCATTGTATCACACTTCTTATCATGTTGACCTTTGAACTGTTTGGCTCAAAAGCCTCTGAAAGCATTGTTGAATGCTTCAATTTAGACCGAACATATTGTTTTCAATCATTCAGTGACTAAAATAAAAGATGTAGGCTATGACCCCAGACTCCAATATCTAACGACGGTGAACTGACACGGATGCTACGCGGAGGCCCTACCCCGTCGTGAGCGTTTCAACTTCTACATGCGCCTGTCGGCGTGAATCTCGCTGCTGTGTTAAGTTTTTTTCCCGGTTCTCAGTGTTTGTTACCACAGTAACTCAAACACGGCAGTCATGTGACATAAACAAACCAATCACAGATGTTGCCGTATCCGTGACACATAGTTACATTTCTGGAGAGGTGCATGTCAAGTGACGCTGTACTCTACACCGTAGGGACCCTCCATGTGGACCCTATGCCGTAGGCACGCTGTTGACTTGACGCGGAAGCATAAATTGGGCTGAAGTCCAAAGAGATAGTGAGTTGACTTGATAAGCCCCGCCCACTCAGGTAGTGCCTTCTCTCCTGCCTATCACAGCCCTCGCCACTGCTGCACTCGCTTTTTGACACGCGCCCACAACAGCAAGTACGATAAGTGCCAACACACTTACACATTTGCTCATCCATCGAGCTCGCTGCCAAACACAGTTTGAGTTGGAACGCTCATTTCAGCAAATTGTCGCTTTTTATACTTTTATTAACCCGGCAGGCCATTCAGCAACAATTTCTCCGTGCACTGATGAGCAATTGAGCAACTGGACATTCTCGGAAATCGCCTTGTTGAAAAGAGTTAGGTACAACCCAATCACATGCATGTGAAACATACAAATGTCTCGTGCTAATTAATGGAAGGTTATTTTCATTTTAGGTCAATTTCAAATGTTCATTATACTAAACATGCAAAAAGACCTGCATCTTTGAACTATCAAGCCACTCTGAAAGATAAGATATATAATTCACTTCTGTTTTATTTGTATAGCCCAACATCACAATTACAATTGTCTCAATGGCCTTTACAGTCCGTATGATACGGCACCCTGAGGAAAAAAATGTTATGTTTATGTATTCTCCAATAGTCCATAGCAGATTCTGTGTCGCAGTAGTGAGAAAGGTTGCACTCCGATTGGCTGAAGAAAGTGAACAAAATCACAATATGACATTCAAATTGGAGAAGTAGTTGGTGAACGAATCACAACAGGATCAAGATAATATGACTAATGACAGCAGAATGTGAGGAAGAGGAAGTGAACACAACACAGAGGCTAACCGCTTAAAAAAAAAGACAAAGCCTGCACAGTTCCAACTCACTGGGCTTCCATCTGGTTAAGACGGAATGCAGATAGAGTTCCCCCTCCAACCTTTGGCTCGATATGACTGTACTGAAAGTAACACGTCCGTCACACACACACACACACACACTATTCTTTATCTGAACGACACCTCAAACACACAGCAGCACTGCACACAGTCTCTGAAGGAAGCTGAGCGACAATCAGACCGACTGTTGATGGGGATGCACTTCAGTGCCTTCTGCAGCAGCAAGAGAGAACAAGTGTGATCAACTCCTGTGAAACTAGTCAAAGGATGAAGAAGCAGCAACTGGAAAAGAAAACGTGAACACCTCTCTCACATACTGTCACCCTGATGACAGGAGGAGTAGTTGTTGTGTTTTCAGGGAAGAGAGGTACAAACCAGCTCACAAATAGTCCCAAATGCTCCCATATGTCAAAAAGCATGCCTGCAAGGTTAGTGTCTCCAGGGGACATGTTACAAGGAGTGAAAAGTGTGGCTTCAATCCCAAGAAAAGTGAGAGCTGGGTGTCCTATGAAAGACAAGAATATTTTCGCGCAATATGCTGAAACACCTCCATACGCAGCACGAAATACAGGAAGCTGATGTTTTCAACCCAACTGAATCATCCTGTGAAGAAAACGGGCGTCATGCAGGAAAACTGGTTTTCTATTTGAGTAGGAAAATCCACATGGAACCTGGTGTCTTGTTCTTGAAACCCCATGGCAATCCACATTTCACTCACGTTTCACCAATGCAAACAGGCTGAAAGCAGCCAAAATGATCAAAAGTATCCAGCTGAAAATGAGTGTAACATAACGACAGCAATATTATATGTACATTCCTTCCACTGTGAGCACACGCTACCGCTAACGTTAGCAATGAACGCAGAAGTCGGACAGACACACGTTAATAATGCTGATGTGTGACCAGCAGTTAAACACTTTACTCAGTGATAGTAGTGTGTTTATGACTGAAACCCACTGACCTTTGACCTCTGCAACGACATGTACATGCACACACATCTGCTTCTTTGTATATTCAGTATTTAATATTTTTTATTGTGTTTCAGTAAAGTTTTTATCCCACTCCTCTATGAAATAATTGGTAAAACAATCAATAGCTGCAGTTCTAGGGTACATCTATATTCATCTGATTCAGAAGCCTGTGACAGCTCCAGATGTTGCTGATTCTTCTAGAATAGAACATGCCGCTAAGTGCCTCTGGAGTTGTTGGTACAGTGTCTCCTGTGCTCATTTATGCAAAAATACGCCTTGGCAGAGAGACACACACGCACATGGAACCATCATGGAAAGAAACGGTATGCACATTTGGGAGTTCTGAGTAATGGAAGGCCAGAAATACCACTCCAATATTCTCCGGGCAAGTGATAAAGCAGGTGTGACATTCCTCTGGCTGTCCCTTTTTTAAAAACGGCGGGAGAGAAGGGATACGTCTGTATTTCAGTCTGATTCATGTCATTCCAGTGCAGTAGAATGAGCCAAAGGAGAATGTTTATTGGACCTTAATATTAGGAAGCTGCTGCTTCAAACAGCAACCAGGGTGCATTCAGTACTGATATTTGGCAGCGACAGAGACTCTAAATGGTGTGTGTGTGTGTGTGTGTTGGCCATGTATGTGCAGGAGCATCCATCACCTTGTATGTGTGTGTGTGTGTGTGTGTGTGTGAGTCCAACAAGCAGCAGTAATCTCATTGACCGGCAGCATCCTGCGGGCCTGCTGCTTCGAATGTGGCCTAAGAATGAGCTGTACCAGCCGGGTCTGTGTGTGCGTGTGCGTGTATCACCTGTATTTTGACGTTGTCTTGTGAAGACCCGCGGCACCGGTTCCGCTCGCTCTCCCATGTCCCCCCCACCCCTGCCGCCGCCGCCGACCCGCCTCAGTCCCTCAGCTTCCCCGTCCTCGTCCTCCCCTGCACCGGCTCACGTACTCTGAAGGGGGCGGCGGAAACCTTCACCGTCTCGCTGGTGGAATTAGAACAACCACGCTGGCATCATTGAACGTGTCGGCTGAATGGAGGAGAAAACGGAGACACGTCTCTTTTCTGACATTCCGTTAAACCATGGATCCCCGCGGTCCGTCTACGACCCGTTGGACATTCTCTCCGGAACTGCAACACGTCGTCGGCTGTGGCGGTCCACCGACGGTGGCTCCTGCTTTACGTCCCTCCGTTGGAGCTCGGCATTTTTTGTGTGTCCATGGAAAACGACAGGTCCCTCCGACGTGTTGTTATTTGGCGCAGCCTTCCGCTCCTCACGTCGTGGTCAGCGGCTTGAGTGTGCCACCAGCCGGACAACTCCCGAACCCCGGAGCGGGTGGCGAGAGAGACGGAGCCAGCATTCCCTAGTCCCGAGAACCTGGCCCATCCCCTGGGGTGTTTCTACCATCAAATTACGTGCGAAGTCCCCCTTCCGTGTTCAGCTGCGCCGGTCGCGTACACGGTTTTGATTACGCATACCTGACTCGTGGTGCTCATGGAAATGCTCTGGCTCCTGCGGAAGAAGTGCGCCGCTCCTGGATTGTGAATAGCAAGGAATCCACAACTGGTTCGAAGACACACATCGCTCAAGAGGGTTCCCTCCCTCCTGGTCGAGGTCCACACAACTCATTCAGACATTCCACATTTTTTGTTTATGCTAATTTATTTATGGTGACACGTTAAAGGCCTACATCACATTCTGATTTAGCCCACAAGCTCTCAGGTGAAATATCAAGAAGCGATGGAAATATTTCGGTCAATACTTGCGCATGCGTGTTTTTCTATTTCGTTAAAAGCCATACGACGCAACAGCGATGCTGCAAAATGAATGATAAGTCATATCATTAAAGTATCGTCTCCACTTTCTAGCTTTGAACACAGTCTCTTCAGCGTGAAATCATAATTCAACACAGAACAGTCGCTAGTTTTTAAAATTATTTTGGTAAGACTTCATATTTGAACGTCAATCTTAAAACGTTTTGGTATGTATCTTGTTACAAGTCGATGTTCTTCGGCTCGACGTGCGCTGGGCGTGGAGCAGCGTCACAAATCTGAAAACAACCGGATCATCAGTCATCAGTCAAAAATCTACCGTCAAAAGCCTGAGCAATAATCCATGCAGATCAATTTATTATTATTATTATTATTATTATTATTATTGTTGTTGTTGTTGTTGTTGTTGTTGTTGTTGTTGTTGTTGTTGTTGTTGTTGTTGTTGTTGTTGTTGTTGTTATTGTTATTGTTATTATTATTATCATTATGTCACAAAACACAGGTATAAGTCATCAGCAGTGGTTGTTGTTGCATTCAATTTAACTGACTCAATTCAGATCAGGGTTGGGGTCTTATGTACACTGACCTATACAGAGTTAATACAACAGGTTAAATTGAACGGGACTATTATTAATGTCATTAGTAATGCTTCATTATAATATTTTTCTGTTGTGCAAGGCAAAAATGTTTGCGAAAAAAAACCAGTTAATCAGTAGTAATGTCACTAAAACATACTAAATATACACGATGATCAGTATATTTGATATGATGAATGGTTTGTTGCATTCACAGAATGTGCCCTACCCATTTCCAAACATATGTATTTGTGAGGGGGGGTTATCTGTGAGGAATCTGTGACTCCTGGATGATCTATGAACATCAACAAGGAATCATTGTCTTCCAAATGAAATTATTGGCTACGTCCCATATCTGCATCCACATACGGCCATTTTTGTAATTCCCCTCCTGCACCTCCGTTTTTTTTTATTCTGCAGGAACGATGCAATCTCGGAGGCCCCCCCCTCCCCCGTTGTGATCGCCAGATGGTACAGCCCAGTCTCTCCTCCTCCTCCTCCTCTCCTTCCTTTCTCCTCCCTCCTCCTTCCAGTGTCCTCCATCTCTCTCCTCTCTGTCATTTTCCCCATATTAAGGACATCCTGACATCCAGTGACTGCGGCGCTTCCTCCTTCATTTATCATTCTTGTGATCCTTGCAGAGCATCTGGAGAGGTATGAGATGTTCACAGTCTATCAAATCTCTGATGGATTAGTTTGCTCTTTTCTTTCTTTCTTTTTGTAAAGAACCGTACTGCCTGCAGTCTGTCAAGTGTACGCTCCGGCAGTAGTTATTGCTGTTCCTTCTCTTATCACTCTGTTGAATTCCCACTGATTTCCTTTATCAGTCACTGTGCTGCTTGTTCCTCTCCTCCATCTTGTCCTCCATGTATAGTACCTATGACTCACGCAGTTCTGTGCTCAGAAAAAGAGACATGCTGAGATAGCTCGAGATGATATCTACACTGCGTTGCATCTGGATCGGACTCTTGACAAGCCCAAAGAAACAAAGACAGGTGCTTGTGTGTGAGCCGGCTCTGCAGCACCATTCTGTAAGACAAAACTAGCTGATTGTCCCGTGAAAAAGCTTCACAATTGAAGCAGTGGTAACGTTTTGTTCAGTGGAAGAGGAGGTCACAGCTGTGACGACCAAAATAAAACAATTCCCCGAGCGTCAAACGGTTTTGTCAATGTCATATTTTTTCCAAGGTCACATTTCAGGCCCCACAGCCCCAAGAACTGTGATGATCATGTCTGATTCTGAAGGCTCTTTCATGTGCCAGTGTCTTAACACTCAGCAGAGCAGACAACATGACGTCTCAGGCTCATTTAGAGGGATAATCTGGTTGTGTGTTTGCTGTTTTTCCTCAGTGGAGCAGCACTGAGCTGACTTCACCACGAGCCCGTCTGACCAGACCACACCTCTGTCCCAGAGTCCATGGAAGCCAAGGCCAAGTCCACGGCTCCAGCGCCCAAGGCCGTGTCTAAAACAGAGAAGAAGGAACCGGCGGCACCGCGCAAGGTGGACCCTGTCCCTGCCACACCTGAGCCGGAGCTCCCTCCTCCGCAGGATGGGGCGGCAGAAGCCGAGGCAGGTGACGAGGCTGCGGCTTCCGGCACAGACTCTCTGGAACACCTCAAACCCTTCCTCATTGGCGGTGCTGTTATAGCTGCGGGGGCCATCTTGCTGGGAGTGCTGCTACTGGCGAGGAGAAATTAAAACCAAAATGAGTAGTTGAAGAATTAATGGGTCGGTGGTGGCACTTTCTGATTGGTTCACAGACTGTGACGGTTCAGACGGGGGGTGGGGAGCCACTGTGCATTTTATGTTGCTTTTTCCTTTCTGCAAACACATAGTGAATTGAGCAACTCAGAGCTGTATACAGAGCGTAATTACACATAGTATATGCATGAAAATGCTTCAGTGCACCTTATTAAAAGTTACAACCCATCTCCTGAAAACAACTACTCACAATGAGCTTACATGAGCAAACTTTCTAAAGGTTGCTGCTCTATCTTATTCAGCCCTGTTTGCACAAATGTTGACAAAACCTTGCAATATTTGTACATTCTTGCAGCAGAAGCCAGCTTGGTTCATGTTGCTTAGAGACCATGAATACAGACTTAGGAGGAGGAGATGTATAACTTTCTGTTACTAGTTATTCTGGGATTTATTTCATACTTTTACATGAACAGGTTTGTGTATGCAATGACATGTATTGCATGTATTTCCTGTAAAGTCTTCATCATACTTCAGAGTACAGTGTGAAGCAGAAAGTGGCAGGTTGTCTGATTCTCCAGTGATTGAATACAAGCATGTTGTGGTTAAGGAATGAATCTTTGCGATACAATGTGTATGTTGCCGGAAAGAATTCCCAAAGCTCCTTCTTACTGTAGAACGAATAATGCGTTACAATTATACCACGGATCAATAATCAATAGTCTTCATGTATTACACGCCAATATCTACTTAGCTGTAGCAGGCTGATGGGCTGATGGGCCATTAGTGATATACATACACACACACACATATATATATATATATATGGATATATATATGTTGTAGGGATATCATTGCCAATATATTGGAGGTGGACATATTGTTGTACAGTTAACCAGGAGAAAAAATGTCATTCTGTTCATTGCGGCTCACACTCACCTGTATATCTGTCCACTCACAGTGATGTCCCAGTTACATACGTAAATAGCAGACAGACAGTCCTGATACACGCCAGTCTTTTGTTTTAGGTGGAGTATGTGGAGATTTACATGATTAAAAACCAGAAATATTATACAAGCATATCCCACCATAGTCAAAAACCACCGACACATCGAAGACCTTACATTGTACAATATGGTGTACCAAAAGATAGAAGCCTATTTTCATAACTCCAACAGCGTATAAATGCAATAAGTCAGTTAGGACTCCTCATTTAGCACGTGTGCTGTGCAGTAGCAAGTTAATGACAGACAGTAATGAGCTAGTAATGCTGGTGATAAGAATGAATGATGTTAGTGATGAGCCACGATGATGATAGCGGTCAGGATTGTCATGTAACGATGATAACAATGGTTATGATATATTTTTGATATATTTCTAACATGATTTACTTATGCGCACTCCCCTCCACCTCCAACGTCGTATACATATATATATATAGTATATATGTATAGAAGAGGCTGTAATGTGACCTTTATTAAAGACAGTGAACCAGCTCAAATGAGTATGTATTTAATAACTGTTCTCTCTGTGAATGTCTCTTTAAATATCCAAAAAAACGTGTTTTTTTTACTGTCTACTCTTATAAACCCAATAATGTTTTGCACTTTGTTTGCTAGCATGTTGGAATCTCTTGACTTTGACTCCACTAATTGTTTATTCCGGGAAAGAACTCAGATACGGGAGGAAGACGATAGATCTATCTATCTATCTATCTATCTATCTATCTATCTATCTATCTATCTATCTATCTATCTATCTATCTATCTATCTATCTATCTATCTATCTATCTATCTATCTATCTATCTATCTATCTATCTATCTATCTATCTATCTATCTATCTATCTGTTATGACAGGTTGACATCTTCATGGTTCAGCTGAGTACTTTTACTTTTCTGAGGTCAAAAACCCACAATACCGCTGCTTTGATGCTAGTTTAAGGTCTTTCTGTATGTTCTCTAACATAAATAACATTTTGACTATAGACATAGAAGAGTGCATTTCCATATTGCTGGATTTCACTGTAAATGTTAAAGTGTAAAAGTTGCAGATGTGAAAGTAAAACAAGGGATTTTACAGTTTTTTTCCAGTTGCTTTGTTGCATTTCTCGCATCGCTAGTTAATGCGTTTGTCAAAAACTGAACTCCTCCCAAACTGCAAGATCTACTTGATAACTTGCAAGTGTGTCACAGTAGAGAATCATGCATGCAAATTCAGACGTTCCTCTCTGTCTGGACACACGTTTCCATCTACATCACAGAGAATATCATATTTTCTAATGGTAAGTGTCTGCTCGAGTGGAGGCGTTTTTGTGTGTAATGACTCAAGCAATGAAACGAGGCTATACGTTTTAAAGGGAATTACCATTCAGCATTCATTTTTGAACTATATATTTTTTTTCATTTTTGTCTGACATGACATAATGTATGACAGCAATAACAATGATGCTAATGTCCAAAAGCATTTGCAATTTGTTGGAAGGGATGAGAAACTGCTACTATGATGTTGAGAAATGACTAAATGTTGCAGAGGTTGAAGTGACAAATGTTAATAGTGATGTGAGAAATGCACCAAAAACTGTAGAAGACGCTTTATATACAACAGTGGTGTCATCCTGGGTATGGGAACATTAAAATTTCCACCTGTTGAAGGGACAATTAACTCTTTGCTGTGAGTCGATGTCCCTACTACCTGCCCAGGGAGTTCAGTCACACCATTGTTCTGACAGAGGACACCTCCTCCCCTCCCCTGTCAGAACCACAGACAAGCACAGAGCAGCTCAGTTATGTGGAGCCCTGAGGAGGCTGCGCCCCAACAAAGCTGCAGGTCCAGATGGAGTACCACCGCATCTCCTGAAGGCCTGTGCACTGGAGCTGGGACAGCCCCTACAGCACATCTTCAACCTGTGTTTGGGACAGGGGAGGGTCCCCCAGCTGTGGAAAACATCCTGCATTGTATCAGTCCACAAGAAATCACATCCTGGTGAGCTGAACGACTTCAGGCCAGTTGCCCTGATGTCGCATGTGATGAAGAACATGGAATGGCTGATGCTCCACCTGATGTCAAGAGGACAATGGACCTATTCCACTCTACTATTGTACTTTTACTTACCATATTTGATTATGTTTTTGCTTTCTGGGTCCAACATGCCACCTGTGTCCCTATCTTATTCTTGTCGTGCTGCTGGAAATTTGAATATCTCTTTGAGATGAGCAAAGTATTTGTCTTTTATTCTGAAAGATTCCAACCGGAAATCCAGTTGTTTACACCACGAAGACGAGGATAGCTGCGTTCTCGCCTGCTATTAGGTTCAGTTACTTACTGTATCACATTCGGTACTCGACTAAACCGCCAGTGAGTAAGTTGTTGTGTGTATTGTCATAATTTATACTTTGATTAAGGTGTGAGCAGTTTACCAACATGTTGCTATGGACAGCTAGCAGTTATCGTTAGCCTGGATGCTAATCGCGTGGTGAGCTCAGGGTCGGTTTAGCGTTTGCTACATCTCACAATTTAAATTGTTCATATTTGGGTACTGAAACTACTACAACACGGCCGCAATTTCTTTAGCTACAATTATTTGTCCAATACCTATAACTGTTATTTGCTCTAGAAAGACAACATGTCGTGCAGTTAGCCAGATAAATTTTGCTGTTGTATTCGTCGTTGTTTGTTGTGACTTGACGTTTATTACTGTGAACTTAGTGATGTTAGCTACAGTTTACCACTCGTATGAAAAGAAATAAAAACACCTTGAGTGTGAAACATAATCGACTAACGCTAGTTGTCTATTGCGATAGAAGAGGTGGATGGATGGATAGAAACTTTTATTCTTTGGGAGGAAATTCTTAATTCAAGGAGCAGAACAACTCTGTACAGTAGGACAGCATACAAGACATACAATCAAATTATGGTTATTAAAACCACAAAGGACACCCCCAGACAACGTCAGTCCTATAGCCTCTCTGATGGACAGTTTGTCAGCTGGGCTAACAGAACTGCACAAGGGGGTTCTAATCATCAGTTAGCATTTTACAATGTAGCATTAGCACACAGGATGATGGTTCCAGTAAACATCTACTGTTTACTGCTGTTATAGTCATTTATGATGTCTGAACAATGTCTTCTAGACTGTATCAGTGTGTCATTTCATGTTTGAGAAAACAGTGCTTTCAAAAACAAGGTCATTTCTTAGTGATCCTAAAATTGTGAGCAGCAGTGTGTATATCTAAAATAAGAAATATAAGATTAAGGATGGCGAACACACCTTATCCCTGATGCTCCTCTGTCTACAGGTGAATCGAAGATGATCGTCCCTGTCCGGTGCTTCACCTGTGGAAAGATCGTGGGGAACAAATGGGAGACGTATCTCGGCCTGCTCCAGGCTGAGTACACTGAAGGGTGAGACGTACATACCCGCCTCAGTCAACACCGCATTACACACTTGAATGAAATGTGATGTGCAAGTAACAAAAGCAATCACACAACCACAAATACAAAATAGTTAACATACAAGAGTGCTCTGAGCATGCAGACCTCTTTTGACAGTCACAGCTTGATGAAATCTGTGTAGAGTTTGGATAAACACCGTCCCTTTGTCAGAGTTTAAGCATCAGGAAGTGAGATTTACACTGTACAGCTGATACACTACTGGACATGTACGGGGTATGAACACACAGCTCTGGATCGCCTCCACAGCGTAAACAGATCTTCACTGGTCAACAGCTGTCATAAAAATGTGATGAGAATCTGCTCAGCAGTCCTCGTGTACAAACATGTTTCAGGTTTGTACAAATAACAGGCTTAAAGATGTGAATTGGGGGGACTGAGGTTAGCTGATGCTCTTTTTCACACTGCTGTCCATTCAGTGGGTTTTCCAACTGCCACTAAACAAGAAAAAGTTGTTCCTGTTCCTAAAAAACAGAACTGTACATGATCCAAGTAGTGGAACTCATCATAAGTACCAGAGTCTGTCAGCAGTAATGTACCTGCACTTAGCACATGCATTAGCATTGACATCATCCCTCTCTCCCTGTGAAGTGATGCTCTCGATGCCCTGGGCCTGAAGAGATACTGCTGTCGAAGGATGCTCCTGTCCCATGTGGATCTCATTGAGAAACTGTTGAATTATGCACCGCTGGAGAAGTGATTGAAGACGAGCTGCTTGGACATTGTATGGCAGCTGCTGGTCCAATATTTGTTTGATGTGACACAAATTTGATGCATTTATTTGAATAAACTGATATACTACCTGTTACTGGTTTATCTGTGTTCATGAAAACAAATGATTGTCATGGATCTCTGTCTGTAACTGACCCTTCAGTTCGTCCTGATCTGTGACAGCACTGTGGTGTGCTGTGTGAGCTGAAATACTTGATGAAATACACAACATCATATTTAAGGAAATGTTTTTTTTAATCAGTATTTTTACAAAAGAAAGTGATGAAACCATGACATTGTTTCACGTCAGGTGACTGTTGCATGCAAGAACTGTAACCTGAAGGTCTGGAACAAATCTACAGTCAGTGACATCAACAAGTTAAAAGTCTCAAATTTACAGATAACGACTATGTACAGAGGTTTGGAGTTCAGTTGCAGGCTCACCAACTTCACCAGCTCCTTTCTTCAGTCTGCTTTCAAAATCTGACGTGGGAAAGAACATTCAGTCTCAGGATGACAAAACACTAGTCGGTGTGCGATGTGTTGTGAGGTCATTTGCATTAACGTTACATAAATGTGACAGCAGACTGGTTTCTGTCGTTCTGTCCTGGTCTTGGAGTGTCTGGGGGGGGGGGTGGCGAACTCACCCTGTTAGCGGTAGCGGTCTCTCTGCTCCCTGTGCCTGTCCCGTTCCCGTGAGCGCTCCTTGTCCCTCTCTCCACTCCAGGAACGTTCTCTGTGTCTTCGGGACGTTCCTGCACCTTCCCGGCTGGAAGAATCCTCTCTGTCGCGCTCTCTGTCACGCTCCCTGTCGCGCTCCCGGCCCCGGTCGCGCTCCCCAGAGTGACTCCTGCAGAGACGTGTGTACGTGTGAAGCTGATTGACAGGACTGAGCGTGTGGTTTGTGTTTCCAGGGTCCAGGGGCAGATGTGTACACACCTGTAGCCAGAGTTCCCCTGGATGGAGACCAGACAGTCCTTCAATGACGTGACCATCGCTTGGCACCGCTCATCTCCATACACTCTAGACTGCTTAATTATGGCAATGGCAGTTAGAAGAGTCTCCATGGCGACCTGCAGGTCTCCTGCATGAGACAAATCAGATGCAAACAGAACACACCTTGACATCTGACTCAGTCCAAGACAGAGGACCCAGAGCTCACAAGTCAATATTATCAGTATGGCAGTATTATCAGTATCAACTGTTTTTTTCTGTTTTTTCTTCTTGTCTGTCCTGTTCTGGTGTTTGTGTCCAGTCGGTTGTACTCACCAGCTGTTGCTCCCGTCACAGCTTTGGTGATGGCGCTGCTAGCCACAGCTTTATTTCTGTTCAACAGGTCCTCAAAGTCTTTGTCTCCCCTTTGAGGCGTGGGTCTGCAACACACAAACATAACGGGCGTGTCTTCGGATCTGTCCTGAACGCTGTGGATGAAAGCTGCTCTGCAGACAATGGTACGTGGTCTCACTTTTGTTGAGGGTGGGCGGGGCTGCTGCGCCTGTCCTGTGCTGGGCTGAAGAATGCTGGATTTAGGTGAAAACTAGAGGACGGCTGGCTTGAAAGGTGGAACGGATGAGGGGGAAACAGAGGCGGCGGAGGGTGAGACATGTTGGGTGGAAAATGTGGGAAGGGAGGGGGCGGCTGGCCGAGGAAGGGGCTGGGGAGCGAGGGAAACCTGTTGGCGAGCGGATGTGATGGGAAGAGCGTGGGGAGGCTGGTCGGACTGGGCTCCTGTGGCAGTAACGACGGGACGTTATCCGGACAATCGGACTCCTTGGCGTCTTTGGAACTGACCCGCAGGGGGAAACCTAGAGAGGACACGTTGTTTTCAAGTGGACAGGACTTGTTTGCAGTGCGCCACTCTCACGGGAGCCGCGCGGTGCTCTTACGTTTATTGGCAACGTCCTCAAACACTCCGAGGTTCTGTCGAGTGGCGAAGCGGCAGTCTACGACCTCTCCGTTGACTTTACACTGGGGGACTTTCTCCAGGAGGATTTTCAGTGACTCCTCGGAGGTCACCACCACTTCTGCGTAGCTTTATGGTGGAGAGGAAGAAAAGTGGAGGTCACACAGTCACTGTGTGACTTTTGTTCTAAATTCTACATCATATCAACTCATTTCACAGTTGAAACATGGAGGCTTGTCTATGTTTGAGATCCCTCACCCTCTGGATTGGCCGTTCACTTTGTTCTCAGCAAACTTGATCTCTTTGACGTCCTGCACGCCCAGTGTTTGGGCCATGCACACCAGGTCGTTGTCCGATGTCCACTGAGACGGAAGGAGGAGGCACAAACAGTCAGGTTGGTGGAAACAGACTCTGAAGCTACGTGCGATGCTGGGTATGACATTCAGAAACATTCTAAGGACGCACAGTACGAGACAACGGCCTCGTGGACGTTATATGGCCAGCAATCATTTCTCAGTGAAACGTCATCAGAGACGACTCACCCAGGGGAAACTTCCGATGTACAGTGACAATCTTCGGTAGGGGTTCAGCCCTCTGTGGGATTTCAATGCTGTGGGTTTATTCTCCACTGGAGCTGGCCTCTCCTCACTCTGAGAGGAGGCCACATTAGCACCAACTTTCTTGTCCCGGTCGACAGAGCCGGTCAGAACAGCGTCAAAAAGTTCATTTGCTTCAGCAATCCTGGCCAGTTCCTGGGATGGAGCAGAGATAAAAACAAACAAACAAAAACAACAGAAATGGTGTTAGCGTGATCATGGAAAGACGCACAGCTCCTCAGCAGCTCTGTGACGGAGAGTGTGACAGGATGGAGGATGAGGGATGACAGACCTGACCAGGTGGATCGGGCACACAGGACACTGTGAATGACGAAAATGGAGCATTGAAAAAGTCTGGAGCTCCGGAGCGGACCCACCTCATCGTTCTGTCCGAGGTCGCTGTAGATGTCGATGTCTTTCTCCGTGGAACTCGGCGCAGCAGCAGCCATGAAGACAACGGTGGCTAACTTCCTATTCAAGACGTGGACGTTTGCTAAGTGACGACCCACTGGAGTCCGTGGTCCGAGGGGTTTTTGTTATTTTTATTTTAGCTTCAACACAAATATAGCGATGAACCCGAGATGAAGAGTTCGTATGACCAAGTATGTAAATAACCAAAGTGCACTTTGTGTGCACCTGTGGGTAGTTCCACACCACTGGGATTCACCTTTTTGATGGATAAACTGCTGCTACAGTTCTAATGTTCCAGCACCTGCACATCCCGGTGCTTCAACGATTATTTACCGGTTCGCAACATCCTGTAAGATTGGTTCCTCTGTCCGTTCAGGTTTTGTTGCGAATGCGTTGTTACCAGCGTAAATCACATGTATTGAAATTGAACCGGGGAATAAATAAATACACAGTCAATGTAAACATTCCATATAATAGCACTTTTTTGTCTTTTAATGTTGGGAAACGTCAATATTACCCCACCAATATGGCGTCCACTGGGTGACGCCTGACCCCCTCGCTTCCGTTTCCGGTGTGGTGTGACGTAATGGCTTCTTGTGTAAAAATTGTGTAATTTCAGTGGGACTGACTTTCAGAGACGTGTAAACGGCCAAGCATCGCTCAGCAGCAGCAAACATAGGCTGAAATGTTGTCTTCGGTTATTGCCAAAAGGGTAAGTTATCAGTAAGTCCTTCAGTAAAGGTTTTTAGATGTTTATTTTGTCGAGAGTGGACATTATTCAGCTCAGATGTGAAACAGACCAACAGATGTCTTGTAAAAGCTTCAATTGCTGGTTAGATTGTTCACTATTATAAAGAAAAGTAACTGTTTGTAAGCTTATTCTTAGTAAGACCTACCCTGGTGTATAGTTAGCATTAGCCCCGGTTGCTGCTAGTTGTACAACAGGACAGCAGAGGACATTATGCAAGTCTCCTCTGCTTTTCCATTTTTTCAACATATTTGCAGTAAGAATCTTTTTTTCCCTCTAATGTCGACCGCCTTTGTTTTCCTTGCATTAAATTTCAGAAAGCTGTAAACAGTTAAATATTTCTAGTTTGGGTTCATGAATGTTTAATTGACCTGGAAGGTAAAAGGCTGCAGGAAAACATGTTAGACGTTGACTGATGTACAGACAAAGCATCTAGTGATACTTGCACGTGTGCTTGCCGTCCACCAGCTGCTAACAGGGGTTTGCCAGGCGGCATGGAGACCAGCACTTACAGGTCTGGTACCATTTCGTCCGTACCGGGGAGACGCACCGGATGACACCAAATATGATGTCATTGAGATCCCTCTGCCCCCTTGGGAGGAAAGGCCGGGTGAGTCCACTGACATCAAGAGACGCCGCCTGCTCTATGAGAGTCGCAAGAGGGGCATGTTGGAGAACTGCATTTTACTCAGGTGGGTCAGCTGCAGTTGTCTACATAATGTGTTTTAGCTTCAATATTCATATCAAATCTTGATTTATATTGCGCCCAAAAGGGACTGAAGGTGGAGTTTGTGAGGTGACCCACCCTAAAGGGTTCAGAGTCCGCGTGTAACGTTAAAATCTAAGCTCTCTCAAGGGGAGTTTATTCACTGATGGCTCAAATACTTCAAACCGATTAAAATGAGTTCTCTGTCTCTGCTGCAGCCTCTTTGCAAAGCGCTACCTGAACACGATGAGCGAGACGCAGCTGCAACAGTATGACAGACTGATAAATGAGCCAAGCAATGACTGGGACATCTACTACTGGGCAACAGGTGAGATAAACGCTTTCAGCCCCACTTTTACTCAGACACATCTCTACATTCTTATTATGGCCCCCTACTCCCTCTACAGTGGATACACCATGTTGTAGTGGTGTCTGAATCCTTAGTGATCATCCATTTACCTATATAGTCACTCAAAGTATCCCACAATGCAGCAGGAGAAGTAGTAACAACCGACGGTCACTAGCCAAGACAATATAGACCACAACGCATTGGGGTCGCGTCAACAAGAGACAGCAGACTGCGTCGCGTCTACAGTTTCCCCAGGAGGGGGCGTAGTCTGACCACAGGAGAGAATAAAAATAAACTAACAGAGAAACGGTAAAAATAAACGTTCCAGAACAGTGACGTACAGGATCGACCACAAAGACTCAAATGTGATTTAATATTTGTCAACAGCAAACGTAACTTCTTTTTTATTTTTCATGGGAATACACACTCAGTATAACATCACAAAAATGCCTATAAATGTCTGTATATACATATATACATATTGTTATATCTATTTATCTGTTATCTGTGGGACATCCAGACAAACGATAGGACCATGAGACAGCAATGACACTAGTGAGCTACCTCATATATATAGTGAGTAGGGAATAGGGAGTGATTTCAGACACAGCCGTAGTAGGAATTCATAGTGAGATCTTTACCAGGGGGTGAAATGACATCACCTGTAGACATGAATCCAGTGCCGTTCTACATAGACAAAGTCATTTATTTCATGGCTGACCACATGCGCTCTGGCCCCCTGTTCACGAGGGTGATAGATGTGTTGGGCAGAAGGAAACAGTCCAGTAGATATCCAGCTGCTGCAGATTGACCCGAGTTCCTCAGAGCGATCTGGCCCAAAGTCCTTTTAGAAATTCAGTAGATGTTGTTATCATCAGCCTTGACGACTGATGCCAGCACGGTGGTTCTTTAGACTATGACCAAGAGAGTCTGTGTCCTTATTGAATCCTACAGTGAATAGGAGGGGAGTGAATTCTGTACACACCAACGTGTTTGATGTTTCTTGACGATTTGAAATTGTTTTTGTCATTGACTAGCCTGAGTTTGTTTACGTTGTGTTGCTTTGTTGACCTGTTGTGTTACAGTGGCTTGTTCCTACCCACTTATTACTTCTCACTGCCTTCTGCGTTCACTGCGTTCTGTTCTCTGGAACAGTAAAAAGGAAAGCACAATCTTCTCTCTCAGTCTACTGACTGAGCTGACGTCAGCCTTTCCTATTCCATGTTCTCGGCATCTCTTAAAATAGAGCAGTGTGATATCTGACGGGGTTCCACGTTCGATCTGGCCGGCATGTAGCGTTCCCACAATGGTAAAAATAATTCAGTTCATTCTCCTTATGCTTGCAGAAGCTCAGCCCACTCCTGAGGTTTACCAAGGAGAAGTCATGGATATGCTGAAGGAATTCACCAAGAACCGCAACCAGGAACAGAGGTTGGACGCGCCCAGCTTGGAGTACCTGGAAAAGGAAGGCCCATGAGGTGTCGGGCCCCAAGGCCCCTCAGAGACAGTGTTCACATCCACTCAGCCCTGTGCGTTAAACATCGGAGTACAAACCATCCTGGACTCTGGACTCGTTAACTGTCATTTCCGATGTTGGAATCTCATCAAAATAGGAGACAAATTCATATTTGGGTGCTGCATCATTTACTGTGCCTCGTGCAGACGTTATTTAATAAATCTCGATTATCACCTCTCTGTATGTTCATCCTGTTTGTGTTTGTGTGTGTGTGAATGACACAGCTGCATGATGCCATGACAGACCATGTGCTGCGTAACGTAGATGTGTTGCAGCCACCAGATGGCAGCAGTGTGCCAGTGTTTGAAGGCCCAGCAGCTCTCCTGCCTCACATTCTGTAGACATAAAAAACAGAAAATCCACCTGCGAAGACTCCTGCAGCAGCACCGGGATGATGAAAGCAGAGGTGCACTTACGGACATGAGAAGTGCTTTTATCGCTGGAGCTGCAGGAAAATCTTGATCTTTCTGAGCCACATAAACTTCAGAAACTGTAATGTCAGTTCACTGCTATGGGAACAGAGGTGACATGTCCTCTGTGTGTTCACATACAAATATTTAGTACATTAGTTCATGGAGAAAATTCAAATTTATGGCTGATGGATACAAATTTAACAGAATGACACGATGCATTGCCATCATCCAGTTTTATATGTGCGTGTCCCAAAATAAGTTTTAAAATCAAAGTACTAATGAACTAGACTTCTTTGCCATGCAAGTCTTCCACAAAGACATGATGGAGTACTGCTAATGTAATAAACAAACAAACATGTAATTTGTCTGATTTATCTGTGAGCCCCCCCCCCATCCCCAGTGTGCAGATATCATCTCTGCTGCACGACAACCCCGCTGTATTTCAAAAAGGAGCCACCTGTGGGTTAAAAAGGAAAAAGGAGAAAAGAGAAATCTCCCCTTTCCTGCTCTGAGACCTGCTTCCGGTGTGTATTTCTGTCTCCCACGTCCACCCACCGTACCTATCTGTGGCCCAGCGCTCCTGTCATCCTCCACCGCTGCTTCCTGTGTCGTGACGGCTCCGTGTCTCATCTCACCACCACCGTCCTCCCCAGCCTCCATCTTTTCCTCCCGTGGAACCAGGGGAGCAAAGAAAAACAAACTGGCACATACGTGCGCACACGTTTTCCTTGACGATGTTAAATCTGTTCTGTGTTTTTTCTTGGACAGTTGGGAAGACGGCTGTTGTGACTGTTTCCTTGCATGCAGCAGCCTGAGTCAGCTGACAGGGGTATCACTGCACGTCATCACATCCCAACACCTTTTTTTATGTGTTATAAAGAATAAAAACAATCACGCAATAAAGTCATAATAATACCATATTGACCTTTTTTATATATACACATTTATATTTGTATGTACACTGTACAGATTTCAAAAAAATAAATGGTCCATATTTAACATTGTGCACCCGACGGATGTGTGACTGCAGAGAGACAAAGTGAGAGAGCGAGGTGGGGTATTAGTGAGATATCAACCCCCCAGGACATACAGGACACACAGTCACTTTGTACAGAACAGGAATGAAATGATGCTGGTTAACCTCTCTTTGACAGAGTAACGACGGGACACCCGACTCATCTCAAGCTGCATTGTCTGCAGCGACTTTGAACCTTTGGAATGTAACGGCCGGTTGACCACGCCCCCACCTGGACAAACAAACGACCGGTTACTCTGCTCTGACCTCCTGACGGAGTGATGATCATCTCCGGTACGGTCTCACCTCCTGACGCCTGGAGAGAGGGCACATATGTCCAGGGTTTGTAAGGCACGCGTAGAACACTGTGCCAGAAAGCATGTGTGCACGACGGGGCGTTGGGACGGGGGTGTCAGCTGTGACGCTGAGGAGACACCCTTCGCCGGACGACCTTGGCGAGTCAGAGCAGACCGGATAGGACAAAAGCATTTGATCTCCGCTCAAAAGATGCTGTCCAACAGGTACGTAGGGTTGTTTGACCTTTGACCTTCACCCCCAGCTCTGGCTGGTCAAACAGATTTATAGATCAAACCAACAACCTCTGCTCTAAAGAGAGGTTGGTTCCAGCATCGTCCCCAACCAGTGCAGTGATTGTTATACATCCAGATCGTTTGACACACAATCACAACTAGGTTGTTCTGGAGCTGGCAAAGTAGAATACAATCACACAAAGTCAAGTTCAAACACACAGACACACACACACAGACACACACACACAGATATCGTCCATTTATTCACGCTGATTTGAGACTTTGAGGAGGTCACTCTCTGACGTCGCATTGTTGTCGAACATGTGTACATGTGGATGTTTTGATGCTGACTCTACTCTGGGAGGAAACGCTGCTGTGTGAACGTTTGTCGTCCTCAGGACGGTGCAGATAACTCCATCACATCAGTGTGTGTGTGTGTGTGTGTGTGTGTGTGTGTGTGTGTGTGTAGCTAGCAGCTCAAAGATAACGCTGAGAGCTCCAGAGAAAAGCTGGTCGTGTGTATTCGTGGGTCAAACAAGTTGTCTGAGGCTATCTGCCACCAGTTGGACTAATAGTCATGGGAGGTATTTAACCTTTAACCTTAGCGACTTCCCAGGCCTTTTGTTTCATTTAACCCTCACACACTTACACACAAACCCATTCACACTCATGACAGTTGGCTTTTTGCTGATTTTATGTGCCTGGAAGAACAAGTTGATTCACTATTTTGAAAACAAACAAACACATCAAGTCCTCCATCGTTGTTTCGTTCCCAAGAAAACAGGGAAGTGAATTTTTTCTTCCTTTCTTTTTTTTTTTTTTTACACTTGCTCTGTGGCCCAGTGTTTCAGGTTTAATCCTCTTTTTTTGTTGTTGTTGAAGAACTTCATTTGGGGTCACAGCACATCACCCACAGCACGCACGGACAACAAAGGGTTTTCCAGCAAAGGGAAAATTATTACAGTGGTGCCAGAGAAAGCGAAAAAGAACACACATTATTCAGTCCGTTTCAAATCTGGACCCATTTTAAATACATCCAAGTCTTTCACCGCCTGTGTTTGTCTTCTGTTCACGCTGTGGGGGAGTACTGACAGTGAGGTTATGACTGAAGTGGTGGAACACTGAAGACTCCTCCCCCCACCGACGGTCAACGATGCTCAGGTGTGTGTTTGAAGTCGCCACAGAGGATGCTGGGAAAGTAGTTCCATCCATCGCTGGCAGACTGTACGCACGGGCAGCGCGAGTTACTGCTCTAACCGGAAAGGATGATTGACAAGGTAAGAGGAAAGACTTGAAGAAAGAAATCAAGTGTCTTAGAGAGTCCAGGAGCAGGTGAGAACACATCAAAGACCTGGAGCAGGTCCGGAGGACAACGAGATGGGGTCAAGTGGGAATCACGCCCTGACAAGGGTGGAATTTAAGGACGGGGGAGAAAGGACATCAAAGAGGCCTGAGAACAAAGACAAGACACACATCTTCTGCAGACGGGGGGCAGGAGACCGAGGACCGGGGCCTCAGGCCTTCAGAGCATGCCACTGAGCCACTGCCGTACGAGGACGACCCATCATGTCCTTCCAGTGTTTCACCTCTGCCGGGCCGCTCTTCCACGACAGGTATATCTGTGAGGAGGACACACACACACACACACACACACACACACACACACACACACACACACACACACACACACACACACACAGGTGTCACTGTGAGTCATACCTTGATCCCTGTTTTCTCCAGGAAACGTGACACTTTCATCTGAATTTAACACAAATCCCGAGCAGCAAAAGAGACATTACAGGA
>CAAKHB010007542.1:2685-25299 GCA_901007665.1 Aeoliscus strigatus | reverse complement strand
ATTACTGTCTGAGATGGGGTTTTTTTTATTTTATTTTTGTATTGTTTCACCAGTTAGTCACCAGAAGCATATACAGTAGTTCTTTGCCTGTTTAGGCAAAACGTTTTTATGAAAAATGGATTCATGAATGTTCACATACATATACTTACTACATTTACACATGAGGAAGAGTTCATAGCTGCTTGTGTACATGCTCACCTCTCCACAGTGAAGGCGGTGATGGAGCAGGATGACACGTTGATGCCCAGGTACTGGAGATAGGTGATTCCCAAGCAGCCGGCGTGCCCGAACACCCAGTTGCCTGTCAGACTATGAGAGATGTTGGGAAGCCCCGCCGCCACCAGTACCGTCAGGTCAGCGATGGCCAGGCTCACCAGGTAGCAGTTGGTGGGTGTTCTCATGTGGCGCGCCGTCAGAACCACCAGAACCACCATGATATTGCCCACGATGCCCATGCCACATACAAGCAGGACCAGGAAGACAGACACTGTCTTGTACTCCAGGGACTCTGAGATTGCAACGTTGGGGCTCAGGGAGATGTTGGTTGGGGTGTCGACTCTGGAGCTCACGTTGTCAGTCATGTCTGACCACGTCCGGCTCAGGGGCTCATCAAAGGTCTGTTCAATTCAAGGAGGAACCTAAATATGAAATGGTTTTTTTTCTCTCTCATTTACATCTTCACCTCATTTTAAGGTGACTGGGTTCAAGTAGCTTCATCAGTTAAAGACCAGTGATCAATTTGTTCTTGTAACGAGTCTTTGAGAACTGACCTTGTTTGCTTGTCTTTTATATGTATGTCTGTCGGTCCGTCACCTTCCTCTGACCTGATGTGGTGACAAGTTAAACAAGGTCAATTCCCCTGGACTTGTTAACACACCGGTGAGGCTCCAGCCTCATCACCTGGAAACAGAAAAGAGAAGAGTTTAATTAATTGGACAAATTGGGAAAAGACTTGACATTGACATTCCTTGAGATTGGATTTGGGCTTTAATACGCATGTGTCACAAACACGTCGGTACGTCCCTCTGGTCAGCACCGCTCAAGGCAAGAACGAGGAACGCATTAATCTTGTGAGAGAGTCGCCCACATAACAGTCTACAACGAAATGTCAGTAAGCCACCAAAATCATTTCAGCCTTTAGTGAGAACTACAATTACATGAAGTTCATCCAAACCAGTCTCTAATGAACACTTAGGTCCCAATTTATTTGCTACATAATAAATGCAACACCGCTTTTCTCTTGTGATGATTTTCTCCCAGGGGATTCACGCCCTTCCAAAAGACTTTAACCAACACCTGATACTGTATATTCACACGCTTGGTTATACACACAGTGCACATTCACCTGCCTCTCTTGATGGCACTTATTGGTGACTAAAAAACAACAACAGAACATTCCCAAACCTCATACTGAGAGGTGCAGCTCCATCAAGTGGATCGAGCAAGTATTCATATTTGTATTAGTTTACGTATTAAGTATGAGCACACTTGGCCCCGTGACATTCTGATTAAAACTATTTCTTAAACTGATAGTTTGAGACTTTTGTCAATCTAAAGCGTCCTTTATTCTGCAGCTCTGCATCCTGCAGGAATCTAATTAAGCAGCATGCATCGCCGTGGAACTCCACAAAGTATCTGTTGGTCTTTTCACTCATCTCTCAGCCAGAGCTCGAGTACTCCAGGGGGCTGCCTCTCATAAATTGAGGTGGACAGGAAATGAAAAGTAATTTCCTTGTACTATTGTGTCATTAATCAGTCTACAACATTACACACGGCTCACTCACGCTGACGGCACATTTCCGACGTCATACCCGGCGGTGTGTGTGCGTCAGTGAACGGGTGCCATTCGAATTTATGGGTGAAATACACACCTGTAAACTTACAAATGCAACAAACAACAGTGTTCCACCGAGAGATGTAAATGTTCTCTTACAAGGAGCGGGTCAGAGGGATATTTAACAGGGACACTTCTGGTGCGTTCCACGTGCAGCCCAAATTCAAGATGGCGACGCATAACTGTTTTTACTGTTTTTGTAGCACGTGTCTCTTTTTTGTTAATTGCAATGACTCGTACGCACACGACTGTTTATTCGTCATCGCTGGGAAGGATGTGCAGCTGCAGCTTTTTCCAACCTAGGATGTTTGTGATGAACGTGGAACACAAAGTCGGACGTCTGCTACTAATGGAATGCTCCAACAGTGCTCAAAGACGACTAAAAGAAATACGAATATTAATATGTTCCTTCCTCCACTGGGAGAGAGAAATTATAGACACCAGGCTCCGCTAATCAAGAGTATCAAGTTGAAAACCGGCTTTCCCCATCGCAGACCTGTAGGAAGCCTCGAGGAGGTGACAGTGGGCTAGAAAAGGGAAAAGATGAAAGATTTCATATGTCTTCATGAGGCGCCACACTGTGCCACAGGGATCTTCATGCCACACATCAGGAACGAAGAACAGACCTACTGAACCACAGGCAGCAACTTAATATCCCAGAATAAAATATTAGCTGGCATCATCTTCCCACCCTCTTTACACATCTCATCATGTATATATTTAGTTTCCTGATTGACAGCAAACAAATCCAACAATATACATATGTGAACATAAAAAAGGTGACAAAGTAAGAGTGAAGGGCAGTGAACAATTTCTTTATATGTGAAGCTGTTTCATTGCCATTGTCATACACACATGAAAAAAATACTAGAGACCAGACATTTGGTCAAATGGGATCCCAGTGTCTGCCCCTGTGAGCGTTCACCTGCTCTCTGTTCATCCCTCTGCTGCATTCGGTCGATTCCCTCAGTGAAAATAGACCCAGCAGGTTGTTCCTGACTGTACTAGTTGGAGACATTCCTCTTGAGGATACAAAGACAGCAGATACCTGCTGGCTGATTAAGCGCAGCAGCAGTTTAGTGGATGTCAGTCCTGAGCACGTCGAGCTCTGCAGAAGCCAGATAATAGACATTTATGTGACTGCAGGACTGTTGTAGCTGCAGAAATCTATAGTGTAGCAGAGGAAATTGGGATTGGATTTAGCAGAGTGTTGGCTGTGATGTTCTGTTTAATAGAATAAAATAGAAGGCATATGAGTTCAGATGAGAACTGATGGATTTGTTGCCTCGGTCTTGCAAACAGCCTGCAGTTTTCTGTCTTTTCCACCTGTCATAACCCATCTTTGTGGGAAATGAATGAAAGCAGCAGAGATAACGAACAGATGGATCTAAGTTAACTTTGCAAACGAATCTGCAAAAAAAACAGTGATACATTTTTAAAAAAGAAGTAAACTTCTTTACCTGTCGCATCTTCACAACCAGAAGCCAGAATCTCCTGAATGCAAGAATCCTTTTCCTTTGTCCTGCAGCCCGTATCTGTTTTTGCAGCGGGTGTCTCTCCTCTCACACTCGGGATTATCCTCTGGTGTGTGTGTGTGTGTGTGTGTGTGTGTGTGTGTGTGTGTGTGTGTGTGTGTGTGTGTGCTGCGAGCGCGCGTCGCAGCAGCTCTGTACCTCTGCATCATATTTCATTCGTCTCCCTGCAGTTCAGTCAGTCCGTCTCCAGACTTGCATTCCTTCACTATGAGGTTTGATCAGATGCATCAACACATGGTCATCGGCAGCAGTTGTTAGTTAGTTACGCCTACACAGTTGATACTAGTGAAAGAAATGTGAGCTATAAGTGAAACAACTAACTTACTTTATTATTTAAGTTAAATATGGGGATGTATGTATTGATTTCCCCATCACCACTCAGGTTTGTGTATGCCGCCTATCAGAGCATCTGTGAAGCCGTACAGTTTCCCTGTATCAGAGAAATTCAAACTTCATTCGGGAGATTTCCGATTTTTCAAGTTGTCACGTCACGGCAGTGCTGACGCCTCTGCGGTCACCGACGGGATGCTGACGCCATCTAGTGGCGACAAGGTAAAAAAACGTCTGGAGGAAAATGTCTATATGAATTTATACTGCTCCTCTATTTAGAAGCATTTTTAAAAAATGTACATGAGCGTGATTAACTTTGCCTTCGTGGATCAAAGGTCTTATGAATACTGCCTGAGTACAAAGCAGAAAGTACTTAGTAGTATCTAAACGCCGTTATAAATAAACAGCCTAGCTGTTAAGTGGTCAATTTTGAACGTAGTCACAATTCTTATACTCACTTTAACAGATTTTTATTGATACTGTTAAAAAAACATGGGAGTATCTCTCGCGAGATTCGGCAAAACAGTTACGACCTTGTCGGATGTTGATGACGTCAGGTAATGGCAACCCTCGCCGTACCGTGCGGGTTTTTTTATTTTCTATGCCATATAGGGTTAGAATTCATCGGATAATAGCCAATACCGACATTAAAATAACACTATTGCTGTGAGGGGACGGTCCCGACGCAACAGTGCCGTCTTTAAAGAGCTTCGGGTCGGCAAGGTGAATCAATGCGTTTGGTCGTTAGCAGCTAGCAAAGTGGAGTTGCGCTGTTAGCTTATCTTCAAAGCAGGCTCTCATTGTCAGTTGAAAATCGGCGGATTGTACACCAGTGTCCGCGCATTGCTAAGCGGATCTGGATCCGAAAAGCCTTTAAAGTTGCTAGATTATACACAAACATTTCTTCAATGACATTGCTTGTCGGCAGTCGATGTGCGCTCGCTAATTATCCAGTTCTCCTCTCGTCAAGTTATGGGCCTTTCTGCCAACTAGCTCGACCAGCTATTAGCAGAGTTAATATACCGTGGCGGGTGAACTTTGTAGTGTTTACAAACTTGGATGTGTTGTCTAATAATGTGCACACAAGTAGGTATAACATGAAATATTACAAGTCTGTTTAATTGCATTAATTACTGTAGGGTGGTTGGCTAACTTGCTAATGCTCAAGAGTTTTTTGCTTTTGAGTTAGCAGTGCCAGAGTTGACTTTTATGTAGCAAAACTCGTTTGTTGCAAATATATTGAAAGTATTAATGAGTTCCTCTCTGCATTAATGGTGCTCAACTGACACATTTACTCGGTTCTAAGGTTAGCTGGTTCATCATAGTATTGAGTTTTGTTTGGCAGCTCTTTTGAATGCTGTGTATTCTTCCTCGTCGTTTGAAGTTCTTATTATCCTCTACTTCTATGAAACAAGTTGCTTCAGTTTTTACTCAAACACTAATATCCAAACTTAAAGGGCAGTGCTTTTGTCCGTATTAAGTGACTCTGTGACTAAAGATCATTGAAAGTCTTTTGTAACGGGGTTTGGACTGTTGGTATACAAACCCAACTCAAAAGTTGGGACAGTACAATAAATTCTGGAATTAAAAAAATCAACAGTTAAACAGCAATTTGCTAATTGTATGAAAGAATATGGAAAATAATACATGAGCACATAACTTGTTTTATTACTTCACTATTCTACCCTCTAAAAATAATCCCATATTTCAATTTTGACTTTAGCAACACACTTCTCTGTCCTTTGGGACAGAGAAAGCTTGAAAGCTTATGCAGCACTGACATTCTTTTCCATAGAATGTCAAAGTTTTGTTTCAAGTATGACTACAAATAAAAGTAATTTTGATTTTCTCTCTTTTTACATTTGCATTCCCTACAGTCCCAGCTTGTACTGATTTGGGTTTGAATCTACATTCAAAACCAGCTGTTACCTGTTGACTGTGTACTGTTGTATTGACAATTATACTTTTGTTTTCAGTATAGCCTCTAATGGATACTCCTGAAAGTCCTACCCAGTCCCCTCAGTCTCCTGAAGATGAAGAGGAAAAGGGCCTTTCTGACAGTGAGCTACTAGATTCTGCGGATGATGATGAAGAAGATGGAATCATCTCAGACAGCGAGATAGCCCATGACCAGGAGAACGGGGGTCTAGCTGATGAGTATGGAGAGGAAGAGGCCGTCGAAAGCAGAAGCAGAGTTATGGGATTGGAGGTGGAGGGTGAAGAAGAGGATGAGGCCGTTCCAGACTTTGTTTCTGAACCAGAGGATGAGGGACCTGTTGAAGAAATGGGCGGGATGGGACAGGAAGATGAGGCCATTTTACTGATGGATGGAGATGATGATAATGGTCAACATGAGAATCAGTTGGATGGAGAGGAAGTATTAGGAGAGGAGGTAGACGATCGGGTCCTTGACACTCCACAGTCGCCAGACTTTGAGCCAGACCACGGTCGGAGCTTCATTACTGAGGAAGACCAAGAAGATCGGGGGGAAAGATACAGTGATTACAGAAGGAACGTTTCAGTTGACCCTGGTGCAGAGGTGGATGATGATGAAGAAGAGGAGGCAGAGGACCCCAAAAGCAAAGCAGAGGCGGATGAAAAGACAAGAGTCGAGGAAAGAAGTAGAACTGTTGTTGTGAGAGAGATGAAGGACGACTCTGCATCTGTTTCTCGGGAACTGGATGAGCACGAACTGGATTATGATGAGGAGGTCCCGGAGGAGCCCACCATCCCCACACAGGAAGAGGATGAAGACGAGGAGGATGCAAAAGCTGAGGAAGAAGAGGAGAGTGAAGCCAAGGCTATTAGGAAGAAGGAGAAGAAACCAATCCTCCCCCCGTCTCCCAAAGATGGGGAATCGAGGAAAACGGACGAGTCCAAAGGGCCTGAGAGGGCGCGCAGAGATTCCCTTAGGGACAAGAAGGTGGATGACGATGGAGAGATAGATGAAGGAGAGATTGATGTAAGTGGTTATCGTTTGAGTCTGTCCTGTTTGTAGCCCCAAGTGAAAACCCAAGTTGAATGAATGAATGAATGCGTGTGTGCGTTCATGAAAGTGAAATCAGTTAACCTGCTCTTCAGTGACACTTGAATATGTGATGAAGAGGTTGAAGTCAAGAACCCTTTGTGATGGATCCTTGTTCTGTGTGTGTGTGTGTGTGTGTGTGCGTGCGTGCGTGCGCGCGCCTGCGTGCACAGGATGATGACCTGGAGGAGGGTGAGGTTAAAGATCCCTCTGACAGGAAGATCAGACCACGTCCTATCTGCAGGTTCTTCATCAAAGGTAGGTCACAGCTGAACCCATAGTTCTGTTCAGCACTGGCTCCGTGACATTCTAGTGGTTCTAATCTCATCCATACATCATGTCGGTACAACTTTGAGATGCAAGGACTTTGATAAAGTGTTACCTGGAGTACAGTCATCAGGAAACACGGTTCATTCCTGTCTTGTTTGAATGAAAAGCACTGATGTCCTCCCAGCTGGAGCAGCCTGACAGACTGTCCACAGTCGTAGTGTCCAGAGATGCATGATAATTGTTTAACACCGATAAGATCTTCTTTTCAGATAAGATCTAAAGATTATCTTTTTTCGATAAGATCTTTTTAGAAATAGCTGAAGGTAAGAAAAATGAAAGCTGTAGTGAGCAAAGATGAATTTCTCATTGTAGCTCTGTATTACTGACATCACTACTGTTGGAATTAGAGATGAACAATGTCTTATAACTTGCTGCTTCTTAAAACTGATAACCGGCAACATATTTCTATGTATTATTTTTGAAGTTTAGATTCACCTTGTGCACACCAAGACGTAAGAGAGATTTCACCAACTGTCAGTAAAAACTATCAGCAACAATTTGAGCCGTATATACATGCATAATAAAAAGATGTTGCACTGCGCTGATCACCGCGCTGCTCTGTGAAGCTGCAGCGCGTCACACACAAACAACTGAGAACTTTGTTCAGAGTGGTACAATTCGATGTGTCTTTGGATTTGGTGAGTTGTATGTCTCCTCCATTTCCTCCTCCTCCATGCACCAGAGTGGACAGTGTGTAAAGGCTATAGCTGAATATAATGCAGTGTGGAATAATGAAATATATTGAATTAAGCTGGATTTCACAAGAGAAAATATGTCCTTAAATTATGAGAAAGCCCAGCACATAGCTGTGCTGGATTCAAACCTGCTGGTGAAACTGTCTTGTCTTTTTGTGTATCTTGTCTGTGTTTGTGCATGTGCGTGTCTTGTCTGTGTGTGTTCATAGTTTGAGACTGTGAAAACTGGACAAATTCTTTGTACTTTGGGTTAAAAAGAAGTATAATACGTAATTAGCTCATTCCTCCAGCTCTGTTCTCTAAATACGATAATTCTTTTTTGACTTGTGCAGGAAACTGCACGTGGGGAATGAACTGCAGGTTCATTCACCCAGGGGTCAACGACAAAGGTAACTACTCCCTCATCACAAAGCCAGATGTCTTCTCACCGAATGGAGCGCCTCCTGGTGGACCACACCCACTCCTGCCCACCAACCCCTGGGTGAGTGAGTCCATATGATCCCAAAGTGGATCCAAGCGGATGTCCCACTCTGGACTGTCAGGTGAACCTTCTGTTTGCTGTCTGGGGGGGGGTTTAGGTCGGGCCTGCAGTGGAGGAGCTCCCTCCCCCTCCTCCTCCGGTGGAGCCTCCTGTGGAAAGTGCTTGGGAGAGAGGCCTGAGGCACGCCAAAGAGGTAAACACTTCCTACACCTCACATGGAAACATGTCAGCTTTGATATGAATCCATATGTTGTTATGACTCTGTACTGAACTAATAACTATAAATGGCCATAACTCTCTTGAATAACAAAAGTCACAAAATGTTGTGCTCAGAGACCAACTCTTACTTTTGAAGACAACAGCAGGATGAAGTCAACATCTTGAATATGAACCAAGTGAAAGTGCTTTTGTATTCGGCAACTTTGTGCTCCTAAATCAGCTACATACGTGATGTTTTTCAATGCGATCTTAGTCTGAACATTCACATCCCATTGAATCTGACTTTGTCACTGAATTGAGACAATAAAATAATTCATCGTAATCTTTTTAGCCCGTGGTCATATTTTAGTCGTTTTCAATTGCACAGCAACTCATCGATAACATGCTGACAGGTTAAGCATCCATATTTACTGTTGTAAACTCAGCGAGCTGCATGTCCAGGACGTCACGTCGTCTTCTGCTCACTTCAGGGCCGTGGACTGTTCACGTCCACGATGGCGGTCACATCATGGACTCCAACGGGAGACATAAATTGATTATTATTATTATTAATAATAATAATAATAATATATATGTATAATTTATATAATAATAAAATAATAATAATTATTATTAATAATATAACAATTATTATAATGTAAATAATGACATCTTACATTTTATTACTGTGTTCAGTGTTTATATAATTTATTTAACCTTAATAGTTTGTTTTCTGTGTTAAATAGTCCCAACACCTTACACCAAGACAAATTCAACATATCACATGGTCTATGCTGCTATGAGTACAAATTTTCTGTAGAGCATGTTACTAATACCTTTAGTTGTGCGCAGAGGTACTCTCAATCAACCAACAGCTGAAGCCCCCTGTGCACAGATCAATATATGCTGTTAACCCTCCTTGGGCTCCGTCTTTCATAAATGACCTAAAGGTTCATTTGATGTTGATGGTTCCTGTGTGGCAAAAGTTACCTGTATGATGTTGGTTTAAAGAATAGTTGTGTTCACTCTCGTGCCCCACAGGTGCTGAAGAAGGCCACCATGCGCAAGGAGCAGGAGCCGGATTTTGAGGAGAAGCGCTTCAATGTGACCATTGGAGAGGATGAGCGTGAATTTGACAAGGAGAATGAATTCTTCCGAGAACGCAGCTACCGCATTATCAGAGAGTATGTTCACAGCCAGCCAGCCGCTGGAGCATTTGACTTCTTACTGTTCAAGCCAAGCATGGCTAAGAGCAGTTGTACAGACAGAAAATAAAGGAGATATATACATGTTTGACACTGATCTGTTTCTTTTTTCAGTGAAATGGAATTCAGAGAGCCAGTATATAGGTGAGTGTCTGATCCATCTAAATGTTGATAGTTTATTTTTAATCAGAAAACAGAATGCAAAGTGAATGAGCAGAAGGGAACGTAGAGCAGTATTTGTGTGACCACCCACGTTTGCCTTCCCAATATTTTGTTCACGCCTACTTGAAATGTTTGCACAGTACCATCCAGCGGTGCGGACCAGCTGGAAGATGGTTCATATTACACCAATTTATATATCGGGACCTTATATGTTGCTCTTCATGAACAAGTTTGGCCTCTTTGTTATACCTTTCAAATATATTCGGACATGAGTGATTCTTCCAGTTGCCTCTGAGTCCTTACATGTATAGTTGTATGGAATGTGCATGTTGACCCCAATACCTGATTGGTGTAAAACCCAGAAAATTCTGTTTACCTAAGAGAACTAACACACAAACCAGTTCCAGAATGAAAAAGGCCAAGTTCTCAATTCTTTCTCCCCCCTGCAGTGATCCGTACGCTGACCCGTACTACGACTATGAGATGGAGGGCCTGTGGCGAGGAGGCCAGTATGAAAACTTTAGAGTACAATACACAGAAGCTCCTCTTCCGTACCACTACAGTGTGAGTATCCTCTAATTACTTCACAGTTCTGAAAACACGGTCCACAAAAACATTTTTTCCACGAAAATGTATCTCAGAATTGTGAGACAATTGTCCCCTTGATTCAGATATAATTGTTTCTAATTCCGAAAAAAACAGCATATCTTTGTCATGTTTGCCACTGTACATTAGGGATGTCAGAACCAACTTTGCTATTCGAAAACAATTGGAGTTACTATAAAAAAATAATCATTGGAAGTTGAAGACTATGGTCCAAATCTTTGACCTCTGGTACGATGCACACCATATGTGACATCACCCACAAAGTTGATGTACGTTGTGTACAAGATTGTGGAAAGCAGCACAGAGTTCCAAGCTCCGGAATATTATTTGAATTTTCAACATAAAAATTGTAAGAATTTAGAACCTGAATCTTTTAGAATCTTAACAATCTTGCTGTACATATAATTGTCAGTTGTGTAAATAATAAACATAAACAGCAACAATTATTTACTGCATGTTTCCCACCTTTCCCAACCAAAAGTGAACCACCTGGTTTCTGATTCTTCTCTTCTTCTCATCAGGACCGCGAAAGAGACAGGGACCCTCGCGAGCGACACCGTGACCGAGACAGGGAGAGAGATCACCGGGAGAGGGAGCGGCGTCAGAGAGAGAGGGAACGGGAGCGAGAACGGGAGAAGGAGAGAATGCGGCGGAAAGAGGAGTGGGAGAGGGACAGGCTGAAGCGAGATGAGAAGGAGCGACCGAGGATGCGTCCTCCGAGAGATGCCAGAGAGAAAAAAGATGAGGACAAACAGAAACCACACTCGCCCATGACTCTGCCACCCAAGTAAGTGAAATTCCAGCCGACTTTAGGTCAGGGGTGTCCAAACCGGTCCTCGAGGGCCCCCGATCCAGGTTTTAGATGTCACCCTGTTCCTCCACCCGTGTTTCAAATCAACACTTCACAGAGACTGAATCAGGTGAGGTAGGAGCAGGGTGACGTCTAAACCCGACGGCCCTCGAGGACTGGTTTGGACACCCCGGCTTAGGTGAATGTTTCGATCATGGAAATATTTTGTTTCCTAAAAGGATCCAGGAAACATGAATCATCATGTCCATCATACGTGGCTTAAGAAGCATTTTTCTTGTTGGGCGTGGTTAATACCAATAGCGCAACATCACATCTGCCTCCTTTGTCACTTTTTCTTCACAGTATGACATTTTTCCACCTAAATGAGCATGTTGTTGCTTCTACAAGACACTTTTTCAAGTTGATCTGTTTTCTGTTGATCAAAATATGACTTTATAATAGGGAAACACGAGGACAGTGGTCGTGGCACCAACATCTGCTATTGTGACATCAGGAGACTGGACAGAAATCACTGTTATCATGTCAGGATGGATCACATTTGTGATTCTAAAAGTGACAGTGGAGTCATCCAAAAAATTTTAGATTGATTTTCCAGAGTTTTATCCACCAAATGAACACATCCAGTCAACAGTGTGATTCAATTTGTTACATAAAAACTGAGCAGCATGTTGTGAGGGAAGATGGAGATGCTGCAGGAACATCTTTGCTAGCTTCTCTGCTAGCTTCTCTGCTAACACGTCAAATATGTCACTGAAACATTCATCCATCTACCCGTCCCTGTTTGAATGTGTAAAAACTCGTTCTCAATCAAACACAGCTACTACATCTAGCTAGCTAGCTAACGTCAGCGTTATCTCAGCTTGCTACCTACGGTACTTCGCTATCTATGGTAGCTAGCTAACAACCTGTTGGTTAATGTGCAAATAACCATATTACCCGGTTTGTCACATTACCCGTAACATAGACATTTCCATGTCCATATACTTCAATTCGTATTCATTAAATCTGACATAAATATCTCTCCGATACATTGGGCTAATATGAAGCCTTGATGTCTTTTATTTGCAGGACCAAAATATGTTTTCAATTTTTTAACATACAATCAGGATTAGTTCCTTGAAACAACCGCAGCTCCATAATCTGACATGGTGACATCCCTGCCTACGGATGACATCACCACCGTCGTATGTGTTCCTGGTTTCTGGTTTTGAAATAGTGAAACTTGACATGCTTGTTAACAGCATTTCAACCGCAAAAACGATGATGCATCTTTCGTCTAACAAGTTTAATGATTATGGACGTGAGCCAACACCTACGTTTTACTATTGTATTGCAGGATGAGTGACGTAAAGCACTTAACCAACATAGCCAGCAAGAGGCATGAGGAATCCTCCAGTTTGAGCAACTGCTTTGTATAACAGATGTAGTGATACCAAAATCTAGTGCTACACTCCAACTTGTTCGTGTTGGAGTTGAGCAAGAGCCAGTTGGGGCTTTCTGTTCCTTGAAGGTTTTCAGCGCCAACGTTTCTTCTTGTAACATTTTGTGAACGTCCAAGGAGGAACACACCTTCCTCATGCCATCTGCCAATCCTGGACAATTGTTGTTCCTGGAGTTTGTTTCTTCAAAACCAAGTTGGGACAGGCCAGTGGATCACCCACGACGGTCTTTTTTTTAAACGTGTGCAGAAGGAGGGTTTGAAATATGTTGTTACAATATATACGGACAGGACATCCCTGGAAAAGATCTTGCCTTGAAGGATGCTCAAAAGGGCCGCTTATGATAAGAAGAACCTCCCAGAGGTGATCTGGAACCGTCTCGGTGTTGCACATGTCCTTCATATCCTGACATTCAAACGACTAGATATACTTTTGGTCCCATCTGGGCAAAAAAAGTATTCACCTAGCTGTGACACCTTGCCAGGAAAGTTTCATGGCTGATGGATGTTTAAAGTACCTACTGAATATGATGCACGCACTGATTCTCTGCACTGAATTCATCACAATTATTTTGCGGCTGGATTTATCAGTGTGAGAGTGTGTGTTCCATCACAGTAGAGTAGAAAGCTTAACAATTAAAATAAATGATATACTAATAATAACATCTGAATGTTTCAGACAGGTGCCGTGGATAATTGGAAAATGTTGAATTTTTAAGTCTTTTAAGCTTTGAATTTGTAAGCATGAACTTTATTGGTGCTGGTTATCTCCTCCTCTTAGTTTTACAGGCAGTGAGTTTCTGAATCAAATTTCAGGCTTTAGGGCCTCTTCCCACCAGACGGGTGTATGCTCTTCCAGAAACCATGGCAATTAAACTTAAAGAGCTGTGCAAACTTCCCCAGCTCCTTTTGTATTCTTGCGCTCTGCTTCCTCTTCCATTGCCTTTGTCAAAGACAGTGTGCTATAAATAGGTATTCAAGAGCTAAGAATAGCTCATGTTGCATGTGATTCTATTTTTAGGTGTGTTCACACAGTATCATGTTTGCTTTTGCATCACGTCTGTGGAATTCCTCATTAACCACATCTTGATAGCTTTTGTGTACTTGTCGACATGGTGATGCAATGATTTCATAATTCCTAGCAGGGCTTTGGCTTGTGTCCAGCTATGAAGTGGCAAATCATTTGCCCATTTGCCTGCTGGGATCTGTCCCAGCATAACCGTGACAGTAGCAGGCAGGAGAGCAAACTTTAGACATATGGGGGTTTTTTGTTTTATAGTTTCTGTAATTCAGGTGTTTCCACAGTGGGACATTACAGAGACCATCAGCTGGGTCGAACATTTGTTTTTGTTTCCGTCAGCAAATTCAGTCGGTGGCACCATCAAAAATGACGATGTTGTAAATGACTAATAACACACCCTGCTACCTTGGTTATATCTCGCTTCCCCTCAAAAGTCTCTTGGCAACCACACAAACCAGTGCGCCAAATTATGATACTGTAATAGAAATAGAAAATAATAACATGAAATGCAATTAGCAGCCAACCCTTCTAGTCAGCCCAAATGCTGGAATCAGACGACTTTAACATGTGGCTGACAAATTCTTAGCATCAGGCCCAGGGTGGCAGAATTCCAGCAAGTTTGAAACTTTGGAACTTTGGAATTCATGGCGATCAGTGGTGATAAAGCTGGAATGTAGAAAATGAATGGTTGGCCCTGAACAGAAAGAAAGAAAACAAACAGATTTCTTTCAAGTACACCTGAGACTATGGATGCTCCTCCACCGTCACATGCACATAGCACACTGCAGTCACATGCACATAGAAGACTGCAGGAGTGCTTAGGCCACGCCTCTGACCCCGCGCGCATCATAGAGAGACTTTGCCACTGTGATGCGGTCGTAGCGACCACAGTAAAAAATGATGAGTTTTAATCTTCCTCTTTGGTCTGACCAGCCCTTGTCTTCTCAGCAGGCCGATGGAACCTCCCACCAAGAAGGAGATTGTTCCAATCATGAGGCGGCCAGATGAGTGGAAGGATCCCTGGCGTCGGTCCAAATCTCCCAGAAGGCGTCCTGGGTTGGGCTCCCCCCCACGGGGACGCCGGCGTCATCGACCCTCAGGTTCCTCCATCTCACTGTCCAACTCCTCCAGGTAGGAACTCCGTCACGTTCTATGTTGTCCTGATGGATGAGACGTTGTCAGGAAAGTGTCAATGTCCTTCACTGACGTTCCTGCGTCAACAGTTTCAGGAGTAAGTCCAGAAGCCTGCCACTGATCATGGGTTTGTGTGTTCTAGGTCTTCATCCCGCTCTTCATCCTACACCGGCTCTGGGTCGTCTCGATCCCGCAGCCGCTCCTCCTCGTTCAGCTCCTACTCCAGCCACTCCTCCCAGCACAGCTCCTTCAGTGGCAGCCGCTCTAGGTGGGTCTCTCTCAGTCAGCGTCCATCAGCGTAATCACACACAGTCCGGTCACGTGAGACATATAGAGGACTCAGCACTGCCTTCGACACCAGAGTCTACTAGCGGTTTTACCGCGATAGCGATACAGTTCTTTGTTCCTTGTGTCATGCTATGACATTGGCACTCACATCGCAACTCATAAATGGAAAGAAGATAAATGCATGCCCGTATTTAAATAACAATCAAATCACTGCCATGAAGTGCTGCCAATAAGTGAGTCATCCTGCTTCAGTGTCCCTTATTTCAAGATGTTCAGTAGTTTAAACAGTTCACAGCAAGAGTTATTGACTAAGAACAAGGATCTGTAACGATGAGTTTTAGATCCTCAATTCTTGTTGGAAAATTGGCAGGATTTAACGTGCACCTTTTTTCACGTTCAGTAGTTTCAAACCCGGTTTGACATTAACCTGAGTTATTAATGATTCCCAATAGGTCTCGATCATTCTCCACATCTCCCTCACCGAGTCCAGCCGCACCCAGGAACGCTAAGAACAAAGGCGACCTTCAGCCTGTGCAAACCAAAGGGTAAATCCACGCACACGTCAGAGTCAGAGTCAACACTGTTTGAATGATCTGTTTCCATCTCTTTCTCTGGTTGAGTGAAGGAGGTTGATTGGTTTTAATAACTCACTGTATCTTTGACTACTTTTTCATCCTTAGCGTGAACACTCACAGGCTCACTACCTGTTACATAGATGTTCCCAAACATTTGCATGCTTGAAAACTCAAGAATGTCTTTCTTTCTCCTCCCGAAGCATGCTGTTGAAACCGGGTGCCATGCCCCCCCCACGCAGGGACAAACCTCTTATGAGGAAACTTCCGAGTCCTCCTCCATCTGCCGGACCTCAGGGTCGGCCATCCAAACCGGTGGCAGAGGGAGCGAAGCCTCCTGCCAATCTTCGAGAAGCTGGAGGTGTTGGGGTCGGAGGAGGAGGAGGAGGAGGAGGAGGAGGCCTGGCAGGAAGACCCCCGCCCCCACGGGAACCTGGGAAACCCTCCAACCTGAGGGAAGGAAGGCAGAAAGAAAGGCAGCAGCATCCTCCTCGGAGGTAGGGGTCTGTTGACCGGAGTCAACGTCTTGACGGCAGCCTCCTGCACTTGGGTTTGATTCTGTGGTACTGTGTCATGTCGTAGCAAGTTAGTTACGATTCGTTTTACATGTTATTAACTTTCTGTTAAACAGTTACAACACAGTGAAGCATATTTCTTTGTATTTTTATATATGTATAATTTATTTCCTACATTGATGCAGTTTGTCAAACTGTGGAAAATGTAACCAGCTCTGACATTTGTTCTGATTGACAGGCAGGAAGTGGGCTGTATGACACAGAGCCTGTATTGTCATATTATCTGTAAATGTAACGTGATTTCATTCCTTTAGCTCTTTGTCTCGTTTAGAAATGTTCCAACTGAGCCTGACGTCCTCTGTGTCCATCAGGCGGTCGATGAGTGGCAGCGTTAGTGGAAGTGGTAGCAGTTACACTGGTTCGAGTTCCAGATCCAGATCGTCATCCAACTCTCTGTCTCGGTCACGCACTGGGTCAAGAAAATCAAGGTACTTGACCATTGAGACAGATCCTTTGTTGTTTAAAGTGTGTGTTGGATCACAATCGGCGTTCTTGGACATACACTTGCACCACAAACCTGCTGAATGTCTTTGTGTCTAATGGCACAAACATCCACTTGGACTGCAGACGATCTGATGAGGTCAAAGGTGAAATCAGTTTACAATGTTAAATTGTGATGAGACACCAGACAACAGGGAGTTGACCTAGACTGAACCTGCAAATGGTAAATCTGCCCACAGTTGGTGCTTGTGAGTGGTGAAACCGGGATCCACTTCATTTCGTTGAAGTCTGTTCCTCTCACATGTGTTGTCATGTTGCAGGCGGGTCTAATTTCAGGAGTTCTCGTATTCCCCTCAACACATCCAATCTCTGCTTCTGCGTAGCTCCATGTTGAAACTTGCTGTAGTGTTTTATTTATTTTTCCTCCCGTTCTCAAAGTTTTTCTTTGTTTACTTCAAGCGATAACTGCTGATAACGGCGGATCTTGTTACTACAGCGACCAGCACTGACTTTTTCTTGTCAGAAATCACATTTTGGGCAGTAGAGTTTGCTCAGTGGACACGAAAGAGCCTCTGAGATCACGTATTTGTTGTTTTCTTTGTTGACTGACAGTGAGCAAGTCTTGTTACCACAGCAACTCCAACAAGTTGGCATGATTTTCTTCTCACTTGTTTTGTCCAAAATCACCGTTGTAGAAGCATCAATTGGCTCTGGGAGCCTTTTTACACTCACATCCTTTGTTCTTTTGTTGAAACGTGAATATCCAGAAAATGTTTTGGTTTTGATGGCACACGCACAGGTGGTTTCATTTGTTCCTCTCTGTTGCTTTCATGTGCTGCTTCCGCTGAGGAAACCCTCCAGAAAATCCAGGTACAATAGTTGTTATTCAGTAAGAGTGAGAAGATGTGGCACAAGACTTCCAGCTCGACTTGACATGGTTTGGTTCCAGACGTGTTTTCTCTCCTCTCAGTTTGTCGGTTATCGTCACAGACAAGAGAGACGCAGCAGAGCACGATAGCAGACACAAAGCTAACTTGACCAAAACACACCAACATGTGGTTTTCACTGATGGACCAGGGTGTGCGTCTTTGTGCACATGAGCCTCGGCACAGAGGTGTGAGGCGCTTCAGAAACACTATAAACACTGGTTGACTAGAATGACTGCGATTACCAGCCAGAAGCATCATGTGACGCAGACATTTCCAGAGTGAATCTGGGGTTAGTATCAGCTCAGCTCCCCGGGAACCTCGTGTCGAGTCGTGCTGGAAGCGTACAGTGGAACAGAATGTGAGAATCAGCCATTGTGTGTCCCCACAGGTCCCTGAGTGTGAGCAGTGTGTCGTCAGTGTCCTCAGCATCTTCCAGCAGCAGCTCGGTGCGGAGCGCAGACTCGGATGACATGTATGCCGACCTCGCCAGCCCCGTGTCCTCAGCCAGCTCCCGCTCGCCCACACCAGGTCATCCCCGCAAGGAGCGAGGAGGGCCCCCCCGGGACCGACCTCCACATATGAGAGACAAGAACAGGGGTCAGTGTGGAGCGGGCTGTGTCCATCCCAGAGGACACACAGGTCACTGATCACCGTCGCTGCTTTGTCTCCTCACAGAGAGGCCGTCAAAGAAAGAAGAACCCTTCAGGGAGGATCGCAGGAAGATGGACATATCTGGTGCACCACCTAGAGGAGGGAACCCCATGCCCAGGTCGGGTCCCGGCAGCAGGGGCGGCCACACTGCACATCCCCCTCCTGGGACCATGGGACCCCCAGGAAGCTATGGAGGTTCAGGTTCCCACAAGGACATCAAACTCACCCTCCTCAACAAGGTGACCCCCACCCACCCCCAAAAACCAGTATGAGTTGTGTGTTTGGAAGGTTTGGGTTCATGGTGCATCACAGATGGTTGGAAGGGAGCTGAGACGGGAACCTCTGTGACCCCAAGAATACTCGTTCTAGAATCTAGAACGTTGTAGAATACTACTTCCTGGGTGTCACACAGGGATCAGTGTATATCCCCTTTCTGTTGGTCAGTGTTAGATACCGTAATGGGGACAGTTGAGCGCACCTGAATATAAGCCACAACCACTACATTTAAAAACCACACATCAGTTGTACATATGCAGGCTGCAGCTGTCCACGTTGTAACATGAGATATTTACACACATTTTTTTTCATCTTTGAATTAACTAAAGGCTTTTTTTGCCTGTTACACGGCTGGTTTAAAAACAAAAAATACAGTAGCCGACGAGAAAAGTCTGTCTTCATCGTCCTTCTGCGCACTAAAACCATGAAAGTCCCCTTCTTCAGTGTCGGCATCGAACAGCCTCAGAATTGCTTCGTCGTTGCTCTCTGTCTCTTTTGTCTCAAGACACATGTCCATCTTTTCCCTTTGAGTCAGTTCTTCACGCTGCTGTTTCCGTCTCACCCTTGATTCACTGATGCCACGCGTATGTTCTCTATTGTTATGGGCTCGATTTAGTTCCTCGGCAGCCATGGATGGCCTTTAACTTGAACGCTGCATCAGGTGCATTCCTTTGTGTTTTCAGTGATGAGGGTGTGTGCGTGAGGGGCAAACTGGCTGATGTGAGGAGTGCAATGTGTTGGATTTGAATTGAACCGTGTCATTGGCACACTGTGACCTGTTCGCTGTATCCATCGGTCTGATGTGAGGAGGCTGCTGGGAAATTCATTGGCGGCACCAAGTTCGTTAGCCCATTAAAAATCCTAATAAATTATCAGCATCATTGTTTAATCTTCAGGGTTCACAGCGTGTGAAAAACATAGTGACTTATTGTCTGGAGATGTTCGTGGCTGCCAACAATCCAATGTACACTGAAGGTACAGTGGTTGTTGGGAACTGGTCCCAGCACTGGAAAATTGTCTGAAAATCACCACAGACCCTAAATACGGTAGTCACACCGTTCAGATGAGTCAGAGCACATGATCAGTGTTGGGTTTGACCCTGTTTTCAGCGACTTGTGCCCAAAACAGTGAGACATCTGCTTCCAAAATAATGGAAATTATTTCCCTCCCCCCCCGTGACCTTTACATGAGGCTTTGGACTGGATGTGACTGTATTGACTGAACGCTGCTGATGACCGTTTGAGCTCCTCCTCCGTATTCATCAGCTGCCTCGGTTTGTGTCTGATCCTCCCCCAGCAGCAGGCAGATAAAGGCAGCAGAAAGAGATACCTGCCTTCAGACAAAGACAGGCCAGCTTCCCCCGCCACCAAGAGAATGGCCATGTCTCCAGACAGAGGTGAGAACCGCCCCCGCCTGCTGCAGGTTCAACATGGACATCAGAGCTGCTAGTGAACCCAGGGTTTCCCATCCTCACTGCACCAGACTGTGGAGCTGGGATGATCATTAGTTACAGTTTGTTCTATTCTGAAATGTCCCTGCGTCACCACTTGTGTGACATATGAGCTGGCAAATGTGTTTCTGAGGCTTCGAAACATGTGCCAACACACACACACACACACGTTTCAGCAGGTGTCTGACCCTTCTGACATAAATCAGTCCTGTTGTGTGTGTGAGAGGTTACAGGCAGTTTGTCATGATTGTGGGACTTGTTGGGCGTTCACGGTCCGTGTTCCCAGTGGGAAATGAGATCGCAGCACCAACAGTGTCGTCACAGTGCAAACACTTCCAGTGTAAATCTGGAGTACACGTAAAACCAAGTTAAAAAGACAAAAAGGACCAGGATGTGTTGTCATAACGCTAAAAGAAGACAGAAGGAACAGGACAAAGAACAATCAACAATGTGTCGTCTATGGAACGATCACGGCCATTATCACTCATATTATTATCACGGTAGTTGTTGAATATTCCAAAAGCACTCAAAGACACAAAGACATGAAATCATTGGACCAGGTTTTATTTTTAAAAATAAAGCACAAAGTAATTTGTGTTGGCAGAAACATTTAAATATGAGCATGTAAATAGCACACATGATGAGGTTGACTTGGTCTACTGCACGCAAATATTTGCAAAGTCTGCAACATATAGAAATTATTGTTGTTGTCTGACACACACACAACACAAACGTGATTTCTCTAGGATTTGTTTTTTTTTCACGTTTTATTCTGAAAATTCAAAATCAGTTGTTTTCTGACTTCCTGTGTCACGCGATGCTTCTGTGTGAACTTGTGTGAACTTGACGTTCTGGGTACATTGGCTGTGTAGCAGAACTGGTAACGGACCAAACATGTCTCCGCTGCAGTGTTTGTGTGTCTGTCCTGACTGAAGCAGCAGCAGGTGGTTTCTCTGCTGCTGTTTGTATCAGGTCAGACACTTCACACTTCAGTTTCCGTCATTAGATACTTTCTTAATCTGTGAGAAGTTCACAAATATTTGCTCTTATTATTTTTATTTAAAACAAATTATTGATGACAATAGGAAAGTTTGACAGAGGTAAAGTCTCATCAAAGTCAGACTTTTTCCCTTATTTCTGCATCCTTAAAAGAATCCAAAATAGGTCCAGGTGTGTGTGTGTGTGTGTGTGTGTGTGTGTGTGTGTGTGTGTGTGTGTGTGTGTGTGTGTGTGTGTGTGTGTGTGTGTGTGTGTGTTCAAATGAGGAACAGAAACACGTCGTCAGTATGAACCAGTCCATTTGTAGAGGGAAGGTGTGAATGTGGTACTTTCCCTTTTTCATGCAGTGAAAACTGAATAGAGAGACTGGCCCTGGCCCCCACCATGATTCATGACTGTGGATGGCTTATAAACGTTGGTTTTTGTTTGCTTTACGGGAACGGTGACATTTCCTCTATAATTAATTTCACTAAATTTCCTTTAGCGGTGCCATTGTGTTTAAATTGTTGTTGTTGGCTCAGCAATGTTTGACACCGCATCAGCTATGTAAACAGGAAGTCAGTGTGTATGTGATTGACCGCTTGGACAACCTGACGCACAGTCAGCTATGTAAACGGATGAGGGAGGCTCACGTGCACACACACACACGCACACACACACAGGGTACATGTCTGATGGGTTTCAGAGCGACCCTGTCTGGGGGCCATTTTAACGACCTGCAGTGTAGTCAGTGGTTCTGTCATTAGATTGGACGGTTATAGACGTGTTTTTGTCTGTAGAGTGTAGGACTGTAACAAGGTCACATTTTGGAGTTGCAATTATCTTCAAGGAAATAATCCTGATTTTATGATTGATGATGATGATGATTTTATGATTTTTGCAGTGATTAAAAAAAAAAAAAAGTAGGACATTTTACATTTACATTTTTCTTGTTAAATATTATTTTGTTCCTTCATATTGGGGAATACAATATCTCCTCAATATGTCTGAGAGAATGTTTCTGGCAGATTCATTGACTGTGGAGTTGAACTGTATGAACATGTCAGTCTGGTTGGGGGAGAACTGGATTTCACACTGACACGAACAGCGATGGGTGGATGAAACCTACTGAAGCATTTAGTAGAGATGTTAACAGAGAAGCTAGCCGACACGCTAGCGGAGAAACTAGCAGTTTTTCCTCTTCTCTGTCACATCCATCATGAGTAAAAATGCCCCCCACCCTCCCCCTTTCTGCTTCTCCGTCGTAGGAAGCGTCCTCTGTCACCGCCCCCCAAGTCTTCTGGGAAAGGCCCCGTTCCACCGGCAGGGAAGCCGGCCGCCCCCGGCTCTGCTGCGGCCGCGGGCTCCAACAAACCCAGCAACACGCTGTCCCGCCGCGAGGAGCTGCTGAAGCAGCTGAAGGCCGTGGAAGACGCCATCGCCCGGAAGAGGGCGAAGATCCCCGCCAAATAAACGGACGTCTGCTGTTCACCTGTTCACTGTGTGGCCCGCGGAGCCGAGGAACGCAGCCGCTCCCACGGGACTCCAGCTTTCCACGGCCGCCTCTGGTGGACGTGTACAAATGTTGTATAAAGGTTCTTGTTTGTGTATGAGAGCATGACGCGGCCTCGGGGGGGGGGGGGGGGGCC
>CAAKHB010007541.1:120957-141148 GCA_901007665.1 Aeoliscus strigatus | reverse complement strand
TGTGTGTGTGTGTGTGTGTGTGTGTGTGTGTGTGTGTGTGTGTGTGTGTGTGTGTGTGTGTGTGTGTGTGTGTGTGTGTGTGTATTTGTAACAGCAAACACTACTGGACTTTGTGTCCTCGAGGCTGCTTAGCTTCACAGTGACTGTGTATGTGTCTGTCACTGTCACAAACATTGATTGCACCAGTTGCGATATGCATATTTATTTGTTTGTTATTTCAATATGTGTACGCGTGCATTTTTAGCAGTCCGTGTGTGTACGCGTGCATTTTTAGCAGTCCAAGTGAGGACATTTTGGCCAGTCCTTACTTTATTCGAACCCTTCAAACAGCAGTTTATGGGTGATGTTTTGATTTTAGAGTGAGAATTGGGTTAATGCTCAGGTGAGGGTAAAGACTGATGGCTCAGGGTGAAGGGCTGGGAGATCATTATGTCAATGAGTGTCCTCACTTTGATTGTGAGACAACCGTGTGTGTGTGTGTGTGTGTGTGTGTGTGTGTGTGTAAAGGGCTGCAGGCAGAATTATGTGGCCACATGCTGAATCTCTGCAGAATGACCTTTTTAAAAAGAGAGCACATAAATAATCGCCCGTTCTCATCACGTTTAGCATTAACAGCTTGGAGACACACAAAGTAACTGCGTCGGGCTCCAAATGTTGACATTTTACAAATATTCATCTGCTGCAGGAAGGATGCAGAAACAGTTTGTAAATGTTACAGATGTTTAAAACAAAGATGAAACATAGAGATGATTTTCAGATGTAAACTGCTGGCGCTCAGCGTTCAACATGAAACTTCGTTGGACTTTTCCTGTGTGTTCGTAAAGTTTGAAGCTCGTTTGGAATCCACATCCCTCCAACCTGCTCATGATGCCTCACTTGTTCTCTAACATCAGTATGTCAGCTACTGATTAACTCACTTTAAGAGACTAATTGGTCTTGTTCAGAGTGAAACGATGAGATGTGTGTGACAGGTTTCATGCAGTTTGAGCCAGAACACAGTTGAAAATAACGCTGAAAATAATGATTGTTTTAATCATCAGTTAATCTGTCAAATATTGTATCCATGAATCAGCTTTTTTTCCTCAACGCTAAGAGTGATGAATCCATTACCAAAGTCATTAAACAGTATATTGATTAATTGATGAAATAGCTTCATTAGCACTGAATGTCTATAATGAAGATTACAGCCTCAAGGGGGCGCTAACAGGACTTCAGACCTGTCCGTCATCCTGTTCCTCTGTTTTTCCCCTCTCTGTTGTCCCTAATAGCCTATCGACAGCCAATCAGCCACAGCCTGAGGCGCTCACCAATCACCAAGTAGGACAAGGTCACCCGAGTCAGACTGCTGCTGTCGACACACATCGGCTGTGACAGCGTGACATGTATGGAAACTAGATAGCACTTGGAATAGAATATGTTCTTCCAGATCAATTAGAAACATGTAAACATGTAACTTTAACACTTAAACACACACTGACTTCCTGTTTGTACTGACTATCGTTACAGTGACTCCCCCCTTTCAACCTTTCCCTCTAGATTTATTTCTGAAGGGAAGGTGGAGGATGTTTGACATCACCTGTCTGGTTCAATCTTTTTCCACCACCCAGGAATAATTACAGTGGCTGGTAGCAAGCGGCCTTGCTGGTACGGCTGTGATTTAACTTGTGTTCTTGCTCTCATGTGAAGAGTGGCTGGCCCTCTGTCCTCATCGGTGTTGTTTTTGATTATGTGGAATAAATTACCGTCATGCATTTTAAACTGAAACGTTAAACTTAAAACTGAAATAAAACACAGATAAATTACTTCTCCTATAGGTGATACAATTACAAAACACAAAAACTGCATTATTGTCGCTACCTCTGCTGTCGACAAGACCTCATACACACAACGGTGACGTGTGTAAATGGAGCAGCTGTCAGCAGGCTGAGATGTCCCGTCCTCTGTGGATCCTCTTCGTAGGATAACCAGTGACAATGAAGCTGAGTCGGACAGAATGAACGTTTGGAGTTTGAATTTGAAGATGATGAGCTGTATCTTGTTGGCTGTGGCTCAGGAGGTGCAGTGGCAATCTGAAGGCTGCTAGTTTGAATCCCGGCTCATCCATGTCAGAGTGTCCTTGAGAAAGGCCAGCAAGTGTGAATGGGTGAACAAGACGTTAAGGTAGAAAAGATGTATAAAAAGATGCAGCCATGTTCCATTTTGGGAACTTTGACACTGTTAAGCCAGTTTCACCTCAGCTGTGTTTGTTTGTTGTCACAGTTGTTCATCAGCATCCACTATGAAGGAAAGTTTCTGTGAAGCTGTTTACTCATACGCAGATCAGATTCGTAATGATGGGACTCCGGCGTGTCAACTGATTATATAACGGACGTTCTTTTGCAGTTCATTCAAGCTGCTCTTCTCACCGTCCTGCAACGACTCACACTGATGACACAAACTGACTCCCTGCTCTCCCCCTTCGTTTCATCATACTGTCAGATGAATGCGCTGTCGTTCACGCCAGGAAGTAAAGCATCAAAACCCCACCCCCACCCCTGCTGCATCCAATCAACCATTAACATACACAAATAAACAAGCCTCAGCTGTGTGTTAACACGCATTGGTGACATACTCCCCCTCACACAAACACACACACACACACACCGTCACAAACACACTCTTCACACATGGTGTGTGTTGGTGCATGTGCTCACTAATTGTCTGCCATCACACTCTGCTGCTGATGTTCTCTTCCAGCTCTGGACGTCAGTCTGCCAGAGGTCTCGTCCATCAGCGCTCTTATTCAGTGACTCCCATCACATTTGAAAAGCTTCTGTTTTTTGTATAATACAAAGCCCATTTTCTTTATTTTTGGCGTTTCCATTAGGGATTGTATCTGGTACCTACCTTCCAAGCGATTGACAGCCACTGACTGGTCACTAAAGAGAGAGAGCGCTATGTCAGCACAAGAGTAATTTTTACTGGTAATAGTAATACAGCGACCGTTCTTGGTCTTCTTCTCTTAATGGATTATTGTAGTTCATTCATGTGTTACATAGAAATGTGGCATACGGATCCGGTCAATTAATGTTGTCTGTGTTGACCTTCATGTCTGCCATGACAAAGTTGATGACAGGAATCACTCGATACATCAGAGAAACTTGTAGAGAGCAAAGATCCGTAGACTCTGACAAAGTCGTCTTCTCGGCAGCAGTGAGTCAACTTTTTGACCTTCTCTTATCTGGCAGCGTGGAGAATCAAGTTAGAAACCTTAACATCTCTAGAGACGCAGCCTGTCCATCAATCACCACCGTGACACTCCTCTTTCTCTCCCTTGGGGTTCAGATTCTTCTTGCCCCTTGCGGTCGACCCCCAGGGAAAGTACGCAACGAGGGATGAAGCGATGCTCTTGACTCATCTTCCTTAATTTCCAGGGAAGGTCGCTGTGGCAATTAAAAGCCTCCTCCACCCTGCAGCTTATCTGCTCTTAACTCTTCTCACAGCGACCAGCGCAGGAGCTAGAAGAACTGATTCTTCTCCTAACACCCCTCTACTCCCTCTGACTACCCTCTATTTATAGTGCTGCTTTCCATCGATTGGTAGATTCGCCAGTGAAATGATTACTTTAGGAGGGAGTGATCAGGCTCATTTTTGCACTTTTGTGACGTGCAGGTGATTGTATTTCTTTGATATCACAGGTTTTATTCAGCGGGAGTGAACTCAGTGTTTTTCACAGTGCGAACAGTGAGGAAACGCTGTCTTATCTCTGAAGCAGCTGCAAAGTTTTAAATAAGTGTCCACCATAAGAAACTAAGGTAATCTCTCAATTTTGTGTAACACAACAAAACGACGACACAGAGCCGGCACTGTGCAGTTCTGGGGTTGGACGGCGTCACTGTACATACGGTGTTTTCTTGACCTCTGTCCTGCGCTGACCTTATCGTCATTATCAGCCACTAGAGGGCCTCTGACATCAATCTCGCCTGGGCAGTGGCAGATGTCAACACATCACTGACCAGTTTGAAGTGTTTTTTTGAAGTATTTTCAGATAATCCAACCGCCAAAGATAGAGGATGAAGAAGAAAAGACAGAGAGAAAAATCTTTTGAATGTAATAATTGGGGAAAAATGTAAATTAAAATTCTTTCTCTTCTATGAAAGAGAAATAACAAAATATCCAAATATAAAGTTGTGGTGTCCAAGGAAACATGTGCAGCTTGTACAGTTTCCTGTAAAGATACATCACACACTCACACGCATTTGCCAAGCCTCGGGACAGAACATACTGGGGACATTGAACAGCTTCATTTGCAGGATTTCTGTGAGTCTAAGCAAATATCACCGTGAACTTCCTGTCACCCCCCAACCTCACCCGTTTCCACTGAATATGTTATTATTATAGTTCTAATAGAAATATTTTGCGCATAGACTCGTGGATTTACAGTATTATATGTGTATTTTTAGATAGTTTGGCTGCAGGTTCACAGTCTAAAGGAAACTGCTGACAGACATTGAGCACAGTATTATTTAACATCTTATTCAACAAATGTATTCAACTCGCCCACCCGACACAATTTATTTCAGTGACTATATGTAGCAGCCTTTTAGCCTTTTCTGTGTATTTACTTCTAACTGTGTGTGTGTGTGTGTGTGTGTGTCTGATGTTCAGATGTGTGCCCCTGGTGGTGAGATAATGCTGATGTCAGCATGTTCCTGACGCTCAGGCTTGTGACATAGGTCGACTGCAGATATTTTGATTATTTTCTTGATATTTTTACAAGACAGAAATAAGTATGGATTGTTTGCAGACTCAGCAGCGCTGACATCAGACGGACACAAGTGAGAATATGTTGGGAGCATTTGTATGAATTTCTAGTACTGTTAAAATAATGGTGAAACAATAATTGAATGATAACACAATTAGTAATAAAAACTTCTTGTCATGTGAACACATGAATTTACTCACTTCAGCACACATATCATCGAACACTGCCAACAATCTAACACACACACACACACAGTGAAGAATTAAAGCAGAGGGGCTTTGTAAAGCGTTTTACTGAAGATATGTGGTGGCCATTTTCTTATTTGCCTGGTGTTATTTTAGTCTCAAGGGCAGCATGATCACAGACACACACACACAGAGTGTGGTCGCCTCCGATGAGTGTTGAGTGCGGTCAGGTGATGTGGGTACTGTTGAGGCTGCAGGTGTGTTGATACGTTTCAAACAAACAGCTTGCAGCTCCGTCATCACCACCTGCACCGAAAAGTGTTAAAGTGTTAAAGTGTTTCACTTTGTGAAATGAGACGTGACTGGTGTGTCTGTGTGTGTGTGTGTGTGTGTATATGCGCGCGCCACGTTGGCTAATTGCTTAGTGTTTATCAAACGTTTCCATAGCAACAAATGCGGGTGACGTGGCGGTGCAGTGGTTAGTACTGTCGCCTTTTAGCGAGAAGGTCCCTGCGGGAGAGGATGAATGAATGAATGAAAAGTTTCACATGAAGTGAGTGGTGGTTTGTTGTGTGTCTGTTGCGGTAAATGTGTCATTGCGCTGGCAGCCCGGTGACACCTCTGTCAACATACCCGCCACAGACTCTGTTTCCCATAGAGTACTGCTCTGTCATGACTTCTCAGATGACCTGGTGGGTGTCAGGAGTTAAAGACATGATGACAGACGGCGGGGCGTGATAGATGGCAGCAGTGTGGACACGTAGCAACAAGTTAGCATGGGGATGGAGACGCTAGAGACAGATGCTCCAGCAACAAAAGGTCACACAAAGTTTGGCTTGTTTGGAATGTATTCTGCTTTCCGTGTGATGTATGCAAAGATTCACATATTCCTTCACTCTTCCTCTTCTCTTCTTACTTCTTTCATCCTCCGTTTCTTGTCATCCTCATGTATGCATCCTCTCTTCCTTCCTCAATCCTCTGATTCCTCTTTTTATCATCCTCTCTTCATCCTCCCCACAGTTCATGGGTTTAATTGAATACACACACAAACGCACACACACACACACACACACACATGCACACACTGCTTCATTGAGCCCAGAACAACCATGATGAAGTAACGCTGAACACACAGCCTGGAGCCAGACTACCCACACCTCCTGCAGGCACTTCCTCCCCTCCTCTTCTTCTCTCCATTCTCTGCAAGTATGTATCCTCCTCTGTCCTTCTCTACATCTTCCACCTCATCGCTCTTAATATTTCTTCTTCTCCTTCTCGATCTTTTCTTTGTTTTCCTCTGTCAGTGTTCTTTCTCTTCTTATTCCTCCTTCGAGCAGCCTTCATCTCCTCTTCCTCTGTATCCCTCTATCCATTTTTCCTCACTCTTCCTCTTATCCTCATCGCTCTCACCTCCTTTTTCTTCATCATCACCTCCCCTACCTCCTCTTCTTCACCTGCCGTCACTCTTTTATTCTTCTCCTAACAACAAACAGTCTCACATTCTACCACCCATGCACTCACACACACTACTGATGTCAAAGGTCATAGTTCAAAGAAGCTTCAGGTGGCTTTGATCAAACACACACCCTTTCTTTCCTTCCTAAGGCCCTTCTCTCCTTCGGCTGTCTCCTCACCATCTTTCCTCCCTAGTATTTGTCTGCGTGAATCTTCTTTCCATCTCCAGTCCTCTCTTTCGTCGTCGTGCCCTCGTTCTTCCTCCTGCCGGGTGCCTCCGGTGGCTCCTCAGATGTGTGAGGGCCAAAAGCAGGGTTGGTTGAGGCTACTGTGTGTGTGTGCGTGCCAGCTGGCGGTGTGTTCAGAGCTGGTGGAATGTACCGCAGGGCTCCAGAGCTTGCGACTGGGAGAGATAAGACACCGGACACACACACACACACACACACGACACATCAGCTTGTATCAGCTCAGTAGTTCCATAAACAGGCTGGAAGAAGAAACAAAACATTTTTTTGCAGAATACAAAGACAAACTGGAGAGATTTCAGATGCCACTACATTACACTAAAAGGGGTGTGAAATTCAGTTACATATTAGCATGTTGTGTCGGATTAAATAAGGTGTTATTAAAAAGAAAGTAATTGTTGTCTCTGCATTTGTAAAGAAATCCCATCATGTCTGCTGCGGATTGCCTCATCGTGTTGAGACAGGATTGGTCCCCTCAACAAACGTCTGATCAGACACCTCCTGCTGATTGTCCTGCTGGGCTGTGCCTCAACTCGTATCACACAATCCATAGAACTTAGCAGGGCTAGTGATCATCTGATTTCCTCTTTGTGTCATATTTACAAGAGAAACTAAATTATAAAATAACTTAAACTAAATGATTTGGGCAAGACTGTTTTTAATTATACTATGATTCTAGTCATAGAAGTCATATTGGAGATTTATTAATACCTACTCCACACTACTTCATTAGATACTGGCGCTATCAACAGCTGTAAAATGGCCTCAGCTGCTCCAGCTCTCATCTCTGTAGCTGCTGGGCTTTGCACATCCAGAATGAGCCATGTTCAACTTCCTGGATTGTAAAAACAATGCATTTTATAGCATTTATCATTTCTCCGTAAGTCAGTTGACAGATTAGTTGGATGTGATTGTGTAGATTCAGAGTGGAATGTGAAACGTGAGACTTGAAGAAGTGTAACAGTGTGTTTGTTTGTGATCACCATCACAGAGCCATATTCCTTTTGATTCCTGGACATTTCAGGACTTTTCATCAGCTGCAGCCTGAGGATGAAACGTCTGCTCTTCTTCACATTGTTCTGAAATTCATCAAGTACTGTATATTCACGCCTTACATCATATTCACACTGATGAAATATCACGTGGCGCACCAGAAGAAGAAAAGATGTAACAAACATATTTTTTGTCTTATCTGAAAGCAAATCCTTATTGTTCAAATGAAGGATTGTGCCACCATCTGTGATTAAATCATTTCTATTAGGGTACACTCCTCTGTGTGTGTGTGTGTGTGTGTGTGTGTGTGTGTGTGTGAGAGAGAGAGAGAGAGAGAGAGAGAGAGAGAGAGAGAGAGACACCTAATTTGTCTCCATCAAGCTCAAACATCAGACGAATCTCAGATTTAAAAAAGGAAACGTGAAATAAAATGTACTAATCAGTACGACTCAGTAGGACAGGAAGCATCGCCATGGCGCCACTAATGACTTCCTGCTCTACTAATTGGAAAATAAACGTGGAGGACGAGGAGACTCTCCTGGATCAAACACACTATCACTTCCTTCAACCCCACAATATTTTTTTTATTTCATCTCCTGTTCTTCATCTTCCTTTTTAATCCCATCTTCTGCTTCAGTCATCCATTCGTTTGTCCACCATCTTTTCATCATCACCAAATTTCCTCTCATCTCTTTTTTGTTTTACCATCCTTTTCATCCTCTCAGTCCTTCTACTAAAGGGATGTGCCTTCGTTCCTCCAGATCTTCCTCATCCTCTTCTTCCATGCTAACAGGATTAGCATGGTGTCTTAACGGAGTGGAGGAGACAATTAGTCCTGTCACTGATAACAATTCCACACGTCATTGGAGGCCAGAAGTCCTCCTTCTCTTCTCCTCCCTCCATCTGCTCCGTCCTCCAACAGGACAACTTCAGTTACTGTCATATTTCTCTGCTTGTTTTGTCACTGTGAGGACAACACTCACTCTAAATCATGGCCACAGGGTTATCTAACTTTTCCTTGTCCCTCGTACGCTTCTGCCTCCATTTGGACTTGTTCTGGTCCTCTTGATCCTAGCTGGAGATTCTGATTTCTTCCTAGGATATGACAAACTCACCTGGTTGGTCATATCCTAGGAAGATGTTGACATGAGTGACACGGCTGTTGTCAAGTTCGACCTCTCGCAGAGGTCACCACAGGCTGGAACAACATTTCAGAGGTTGATGCCCATCGCAAATGCTTATTCCTGCTTGTAACTTCTGCTTATGTTTTGTATTTGTGTAATAATGAGACAAAGAAATTCAATATTCGTTAGAACGCCACGTCATTTCACTTTCAAATGAAGCAGTTTCATTTCAGTGTGATTCAACAGAACGTGGGTTAGTTTGTGAATGTGCCTGTTGTGTTGGTTTGTTTCATATCAGAGTTTGTGTGTCGGTAGCTCTGGAGTGGAGGCTCACACGAACACACTCATGCCCTCCCGTGAACCCTCCCATAATTGCTGTCAATCACACACTCTAAACAGACAAACAAACACAAAGGCTGTGCTCCCGTTCGCCTCTGAGGACCCACAACACCCCGACAACACCCACAGATCAGGCAGAGCGGCGACACCTCCGCCTTCAGTAGAACAAAAGCTGAGTGGAAGGCGCCTGTCAGAGCCTCTGAATAGAGTCATTGTGCCGCTCTTTAGCCCTCCTTGTCGCCTTAATTGGCCGCTGCAGCAAAGAGGCGGCGGTCTCTGCAGCCGAGGACCCAACGAACTGCCGCTGTGTTTGTCGAGCAAAGAGGGAGCAGGAGAGAGGTGGAGGAGTTCATGTTTACCGCACACACCCGCGGCGGGTTTGTGTCAGAGAGCTACAGGGAGGATGAGAAGGGGGAGAACGTCTGCAGTGTGTTTAAAAAGAGTGGATCCATGTAGAGGAACAAGTGCACAAACGGAAACAGAGGAGAGAACATAAATAATATCTCAGATATTTGATTTAAAACTGAATTATGCAAAAGTCCACCAAAAAATAAAAATTAAAAAACACTCCATAGAATACATAACTTAAAAACATGTTTATACATTTCTTTGTATGAACTCATTGTCAACTTCCTACAAGTGCTGCAACAGTTCGATGTTATTAATCGACTGCAGCGTTTATGATTATTTGCAGCTCTGTGTCTTCCTCCATCCGGAAGAGGGGAAAGATTTGTACGATTGTCATATTTGAACTTATTGATTATTCCAAAATGTTGGATAAAGAAACGGGCAGTTGATTCAAATAAGTAGAGTGAGATTACCTTCCTCCCTAAAAAAAAATCATCTTTTGTTTAATGTAATAGTTTAATGAGCAGATGAGTCTCCATCCCGCTGCTGGTGCTTAAATCCAACCAGATGCTAGCCTCAGTAATCCAGCAGGGGCTCTGTGCAGAGCCCTGTGGAGCCCCTCGAGAGCAGACTCCCGTGTCAGATTGTAGACGAGGTTTCAGAGACCTGACACCGTCCCACAACAGATGGAGTCGGTTTAGGATCTAACAGGCGGCTGCTGTTAATTCTCTTCTTATTATTTTAAGCCTGCAAATAAACAAGAGAAAACATGATGTGTGTTCATCTGCAGAGGATTATTGTTGTTGAGGCAGCTGTGCACCAGCAGGACGTCACGATCCCATTTTCATAATAAACAGTTTGTGTAATTATCTTTATGTGACGTTGCTGAAGCTGCAATACAACTTTTTACACACATATTCATTTCAGCCAAACATTTGATTGAAGAGGGTTTGCGACCAGTATTCTCTCACTTCAACACTATATAAATAAAATGTTTTGTTCTTTTTGAAAGCACACCTTGTCTAAACCTTTACTTTGGCATAATCTCACCTAAGCTTTATTCCGACCCTTAACCTGAACCATCACAACTGAATGGATAACCTCGACCCTGAAGTGAACCCAAATGACAACAGAAGCCTCAATGAATGCAGAAGAGACAGGGCTCTGATTCTGCCTCCATCACAATTTGCAGCCAACTGTAACTTTAACCCGCCTACCAATCGTGGAGGGGGGTGGTGGAGGTGGGGGTGCCACAGCAGGCAGCACTTGTTGTAATAGAAGCAGATGTGTGTGTGTGCTGTGGACAAAGGACATGAACATCATTTGTCTTCATGTTCTCAGTACACTGGGTATGACAAACTGACAAATACCCACTCACTCCAAAACACACAGGTCTACACATACACACAAATGAACAAAGAACCACATATTTTACCAATCTGGCACATCTGGATTATATGTTGGTTGTGTGTGTGTGTGTGTGTGTGTCACCTCGAGGTCATGTGGTCTGTCAGAGCAATGCTGTGAGGTTTTTGGCCTTTGCCTGCTTGATTGACACATAGAAGGCGGAGCTTAACTGCCCTCTGACCTATCAGAACTCAGTGGGGTTCACAGGGTGGATGAGTGACAGCTCTTCTCTCAGTTTTCAGTCACAGCTCAAAGGTTGTGAAAATGTTTGCATCTCCTCAAAAATGATACATGAAGGTTCAAATTCATTATTCTCAGGAAATGTCCGTAATAAGCCGTTACTTAAAGATTGGCTGATGTGACCATGTGGACAAACAAGAGTCAGGCTGTTTTGAAAAGGAACAGATGCTGTTCACTACCTGCCCTCTCAGCACACGCTCAGACTGATACGGCTTCAATCAAATATGAAATGTGTGTGCGTACTTTTGGCGGAGTGGAGACGTCAAGCAGAGAACGATTTGTTCATAAATTGTGTGGACGCAGTTTGAAAGTACAAAGTTGAGTTTCTTACTCAGATTCAATTTCCATCATGGAGCATCAGTCGATGCAAAGACACTTGTTAGATGCTCGGCTTGTCTTCCTGTGTTCTGACTTCCTGTTTGACAATGAAAAATATGTGGAGCTTCTGACACTACACGTTCACTTTCGTCTCTGCGGTAACAAAGTGCTTCATGCTTGTTCTCCTTTTAACGTTGTCTCCCTGACAACCCTGTGTTCAGGCCCATTTCACTTTGTTCTGATCCCCTTTGGGTGTTAGCAAACACTCCATGCACACACACACACACTGACAGTTTAATTAAATCCATTAAAAGTCTTGTCAGCGCAGAGCGGCTTGGATCAATCCTCACCTGAATGGCTGCTGACTAATTGTTAACAGAGGGTTAACAGTCAGATCAAAGGCTGTGGCAACGTAATGAGTGGAATTGGAGGACAGAGAAGGAATTAATGAAAAACAAAGGATGCTGGGATTTCGCTCTCAGAGAAATTAAAATAAATCTAAAACCAATCCCATCAGCCCTGTGCTTACCTGAGTGTGACACAGCTTCCTCTTTGACATCATGTCAAAGAGAAAGAGGAAAGGAAAGAGAGAGAATCAGAAGAAGTAAAAAATAGAGGAAATGAAAACAGGAGAAAAGGCAGGAGGGCTGAAACAGACTCAAGATGGTGAAAGAATGAAGAAACTTAAGTATCCAGAAAATGAATCAGAACAAAGACGTGTGTGTGTGTGTGCGCGTGAGTGTGTGTGAGTGATGCAAGCCTGCTGGGCTACACTGTAATCGAGGCCGGACGGACACTGGGGCTAAAAGTTGCAGCAACCCTGCAGGCTTTGTGTGTGTGTGTGTGTGCGCGCGCGCTCCTCTCAGATCAGGGGAGGTTTTACAACATTTAGCAGATCACCTCCTCTGTCATCTGCTTGCTCCCTCTCTCCTGCTGTCTGTTCTCTTCTCCCTCATCCTTCGCCCGTTATCCCCTCATTTTCATCTCCTCCTTCTTTTTCTCTTCCTCCAAGTACACAACTTTAACATTTCATCCTGCCTTCCTCCCCCACTCATTTCTGTTCAGCAGTATGATGTTTTATCATCTCCATCATCTCCAGCTTCCTGCCATCTTTTGTAAAGTAAAGTAAAGTCTGTGTCCATTTCCTCACTCGTCTTCTGTCCCCTGTTACACCTCTGATGCGGTTTTAAAGTCACTGGATTCACAAGTTGAATCTGCAATACACAAATAAAATATAAATGATGTGGATAGAATGAGGAGTTTTTTGCTCTTAAACAAATCTGCTTCAGCGATTCACAGACTCAGTAGGTACACGCGCAATCACACAATGGGTGTTGCACGATAGTTCTGCAACTATTGTATTCACAGATCATCTGTTTTGACTTGTCGTCTGCTGCTGCTCTCACCTAGTCGCCGGCACCGCTGTATGTGCTCAAAATATGACATATCAAAACCACATGAGGTGACATGAGCTATTGTACCTGTCGTACTGATTTTGAATGATTAGTGTTGCCTTTTGATGCCACATTATTATTACGTTGAACAAAATTCCATTGCTTTGCGATAGTCAGAATTTATTTCTAGTTGTTCAGTGTTACAGAAGGAGCTCGAGGGGATATGGTGGCCCAATATTGCCAAAAACTAAATGTATAATTAAATACATAAAATAGTATTAAAATATAGAGCCATGGATCAATTAACTGAAAACGAATAAACAGATTTTTGTGTTTGAATGTTTATTTGTGTAAGCTCGCTCTTTCATATGCGCGCGCACACACACGCACAAACACACACACACACAGATGACAGCACAGATGACTCAGGCCTTAACATTTCCTCGACTGTCTCCTCACTGTTAGTCAGCTTCAGTCTGCCGTTGAGTCTGACAGGAAACAGAGAGAATGATAAAGTAAGACATAATGAGAACGCCCTTTGCTATGTGAAGACCTCATAAATGCGTCATATGACTTTTTATCCCGTTGGGGGCAGCAGAGATACACTGACTGTCTCAAGTGGTTCTTTTACAATTTAACTGCAACAAAACTATGAATGCTATTATCCTCCTTTTCTCCGATTGGACAAAAAGGTTACACAGTTTATCACTGATTTATGTTTACCTGCTGTGCAGCCGTCCCCCATCAATGAAGATCACAGCAGAGGAACATGAGCTATTATTTAGCGTGGGAGGGGCGGGGCTCATAGGACGGTCTGCGATGAGGGACAGAAGCGAAGAGGACAGTTGGTGATGCATTAGATACCAGTGCCACCAGCTGTAGCCATTAGCAGAATTTAAGGGCAACTACCATGTTTGAACCTGTAGAGGGCGCTACGATCTGGGTTTAGTCTCATTCATTCATTTTCTTCTGCTCATTCCAGTAATGGGTCGTGCTGGAGCCGATCCCAAATGTCAATGGGCAAATGTCAGGGTACACCCTGGATGAGTCACCAGCTCATCACAGGGCCACATGAAGGACAGACAAACATTCACACTCACATTCACATTCCGTGATTTAGAGTGAGCAGCATGCGTTTAGTGCTTCTTTTTTTTTTTTAATTTCCTCTAACTTCTCCAGTTTTTGTTTTCCAGATTTCAGATTGCTCTCACCAGATTTCAACCGATTTCAACACTCTGCAGCTTCATGATGGATTTGCAGCTCAGCTCTTAGGTTAGCGGAGAACTCCCGCACCACTTACAGTGGATTTAAATGATCTAACAGCTACCAAGGCCCGCCGCCACATTTGCCGCAAACAAACTTCTTTTGAGCCGTTCTCAGTCCCAGTGCGCTCTGGAACTGTGTGTGTGTGTGTGTGTGTGTGTGTGTGTGTGTGTGTTTGTGTGTGTTTTTATCTGCATAATGCAGCAAATCTGAGCCTTTGATCGGCAGGGCAAGATGCCAGATTTGTGTGTGTGTGTGTGTGTGTGTGTGTGTGTGTGTGTGTGTGTGTGTGTGTGTGTGTGTGTGTAAGTCACAACATCAGAAAGATCTCATTTGTTTTCAGCTCCGTCCCCATGTGACTAAACTTCCCATAGTTCCATTTTTGTAAAAACTATATTTTTCACCCAAATATGAAGATAATTTGTGCAGAAAACATCATGAATAAGTAATGAATAAAACAGCTGACAGCATATACACAAACTACACACAACACACACACACAATTAAACACACATACTTGTATTAAATATGGCAGCTTCCTGCTGCTGTTGATTATCCTCCGTCACTCCACATGATGGTGAGCGATAACAGATTTGGATTTGCACACACTCTGAGGAAATCCTATCACGAGTTGAAAGCTCTGACATCAGACACACTTGTTCGCCGTTCGGTCAGAGCTGGTGATGGTTTGCCACCACAGCCGGACTGACGCACACACACTTTGAGAAACACACACAGTTACTCAGATGTGCAGCCAGCGGCTTCACAGCGGCACCGCACAAAGTCCCTGGACGTGATAGCATGAGAGCTGTCAATCACTCAGGAGGAATTTGTTGGGCCCGCCCACTGCGGGGGAGTCCCCTGACCAGCTGTGCAGCACTTTTACTAAAAAATGAATAAGACAAACGTGTCAATAATTCACACAGATGATTAGACAACCTCACATGTAAAACACGCTCAGACACACATCACACTCCCACCGCGCGCTGTCATCAATAATCAACGAGGTGCTGCATTAAACTTTCACTGCTTTAGTTTTTAATGGAGGACAAATGTCCTCACCTATTCATAATTCAGTTTCTCACATCACACTAGACTCGTTGCCACAGCGACGCTCAGTCAGAGATGCCAGCCGTAAATCCAAATCTTACGAAACTCAGTGAGCCAATCCAGATCAGTCAACTAAAACTATGACAACCCATTCAGAACTTTCCTGAACCCCTTTCGACATGGTCCAAAGCCAGAAGAGGCCAGTTAGTTCTTGTCCAGTGTGCCATGTTCTATGGTTTTGTTCTTGTCCAGTGTGCCATGTTCTATGGTCTTGATCTCTTTAGTCCAGTCCAGTCTGGTCCGGTCTATCCTAACCCATCTGCTCTGGTCCAGCTCTGTCTGGCTTGATCTGTAACCTGTGTGCCCTGTTTTAAACAGTCCAGTTTAGTCTGGTCCATGGGCCACAGTTAGGTTTGAACTGTGGTCATGACAGATATGCCTTCGGCAGGTCCTTTTCGGAAGGGCTGGGTTCAGTGATGATTCATCTTTTTTTCCAAGCGCTCCATTTCACACAGGGGTCTACCGGCAGTTCTATCTCGGAGTGATAGTCATACTGATGTGTAATGGAAATGCGCCTGTCAAGAATTGTGTAGAGCTAAACCAAGCTGGAACTGCATCCTGGAAAAGCACCATGACTGCACTGACTCCCCCTACAGTTTTTCTTTTTTTAAAACTAAAAAGTGGAGGTCAAAATGAATATTGATGAAAAGTGTCCCCACCGAAATCCACGCCTATGGTCTGGTCCAGTCACATATGGGTTTTGGTCTGGACGGGTCTGGCTTGTTTCCCACCATTAGTGTTTCTCCTCCGATCTTTTGTGTTTCTCATGTTTCTTCTCATCTTCTGGTGTAACTTCAGAACAGATCGGACTCTCCACTCCACTCTCACTCAATCCTATTCGACCCGTCCATTTGACCCAGTTTTCTGGTTCCCACCCGACTGGGATCGGATTTGTTTGATTTCATTTCCCTCCTCTCTCTTCTCTGCTCTTTTCTTCCACATGTCTCATTCAGTGATTGGTTTATTTCCTCCAGTCTGTCTCTCTTGTGTTTTGTCCTCCATTGATCCACCGCAGACGGGTCAATAGATTCCACTGTTTGTGCATATAGATTGAACTCGGGGGCTCCTGAGCGCAGCAGCAGGTGCCCCACAGGGCTCAGGTGTTCCTCTCCGTGGGAAGTCCCACCTATACGCTGCAGTTTGCTGGGAACCCACCGACACCAGCAGATGATGCAACAACATCATGAGTTTGACACAGCAGTGGCATTTTCATATGTCTCATTTCATCATTTAAAAATAAGTAAATAATAAATCAGCACAGAAGTTTTTGCTGTCGCAGCAGTTCGACAACACAACCCTCACAGTACTGTAGAACATACTTCACCGTGATGTTTGCTCACGTTGGGTGAACCTTAGTCAGAGAGTATATAATATCTGGACTGTCCACTATCCAGACTATCGTTGTGTCCTGTGTTTGATGGACGAGGAATGTCTCTGCTCTGCAGAACCAGCTGTCTTCAGCCATGACAGGATGGTGTGATGGCAGCGAGTCCTCCTCAGAATGTGGACATCATTTAGTACCTGCTGTCTTCCTTCTGAGGTCTTCATTCATTTTTTATATTTATAAACAATTGTCGGAATTCTCAATCTGAATCTGAATATTGTCTGGGGAATTGGAGTGAATTGACTTAATTGTGAAATCCTCCAACTTGCAAACACCAGCTGTGGAAAGTCACATCCATTACAGTATTCCTGATGCTACTGTGTTTGTGTGTGTGTGTGTGTGTGTGTGTGTGTTTGTGTGTGTGTGCGTGCGTGTGTGTGTGTGCACATGCATGTGTGCCACCGATCCGACAGATTTTTCAGTTTTACTCATCATTATCTGCCTTGTTATACACCACCTCCACACACACACACACACACACACACACACACACACACACACACCCTTTCATCCCTCCTCTTCATCAGCAATGAAAATGGGGCTTAATTAACTGTGTGCCTGCAGGACATTGGCGTTCTGTGTGTGTGTGTGTGTGTGTGTGTGTGAGTGTGTGTGTGTGTGTGTGTGTGTGTGTCTGTGTGTGTGTGTGTGTGTGCAGAGGTAAAGTAGGCCAGTCTATAAGGTGGCTAATTAGGATGCAGCAGGCCTCTGTCCACTGGCTCCGAGGGACCAGATGGAGAGCCTGGTTCACAAACAGTGGCGAATTTGTCCATCAAGACATTTCAGTTTCACCTCATTTCTCCAGCAGAACACACACACAAAAGTTTCCTTCAGGAAATAAACAGAAATGTATATTTCCTTACTAGACAACACACACACACACGCACACACATCTGCCTGTTCAATGAAGAACAATGTCTGTGTACACATTTAATACTGTACACATGTAATATTGTTACTGTTAGTTACTGAATCAGTGTCAGTGTCAACTGCTACTGCTACTACTACTACTACTACTACTACTGTTAGTAGTACTACTACTATTAATAGTAGTAGTAGTAGTGGCAGTAGCAGCTAAGAACTGATTCAGATTGATTTGATGATAATAAAATAATTAAACATTAGCTATACACACATACACATACAATAATTTACAGTACGATAAATCGTGCTGCACACTACAAACATATCTGCACCTACACGCACATGTCATCACTGAAACACAGTGCCTTAACTCTCTCCATGACTCAATGTGATTCCCCAGCAACCAGCCCCAAAGGATCAACTGCACCCTGTTGGTTACCACGGAGATGTATCCTGAACTGTCAGTCACACACACACACACACACACACACACACACACACACACACACAAACAGGAATGCAAACACGCACACACTGCTTTTGTATGAGACACGTTTATCAAAGTTTGTGTACATGTGTGTCATCTGTGGCGCTCAGGTAACACAGTTTTCTCTGATCTCCTGTCAGTGTTAACACACAACACACACACACTCAGAAAAGAGATGATTTGGAGCAGCGTGGTATACTACTAGAACTAGTACTGTAAGATAGTATTACTATTGACATAAAAAATAGACTATAACAGTCCTAGTGTTAATACCTGTAGGTTAGGACATTACTATTTACTATCTTGACTTTATCTTACATCTGGAACATGTCAAGACTTTGTAACTGTGGTATTTGTTACAACTAGCAGTACACTGAGATAAAGACAATTAGCATTAATGCTAACCAGGCAGCGCATTGATCCATGTGTCTTCCTGCGTGCGGAATGTTTTTTATAAAAGAGGCCCTGACGTGTTTTCGTTTGCTCAGTGGAACTTCAGTCGGTTAAATTAGTACATTTATATCGACTGACTCATCTCGTATTCTAGTCATTTAAATGGGAATAATTGGTTACTATGTTTGACATCTCACGTTGGTGCTTTCTGCTTACACAGTGAATGTTTGATAATCTGGGGTCCAATCAGCAAAGAGGAGGTGTGTGACATCATGTTGGGTGTTTGTGTTAAAAGTTAAAAAGTTAAAAGTCTTGCACAAACTCTCTACACTGTAATAACCTGCACACGCACAGCAGTTATCAGACGGTCTATGTGGTTTCCTCTCGTGTCTCAGACTTCCTCGCTGCATTCTTTGTTAAAAGCACTTTAAAAAATAAACTAGCAGAGAACTTGAATCACCTTCCATCACCGGCTGTGTGACAACCTGTGGGCACAAATAGTTTAATTGAATCCCTCCACATCTGATTTTTGAATATGCCCCTAATTTCAGCTCGGGCGAGCAGTGGCAGCAGTTTTCTATTTTGGAGGCAGCACTGGTTCACTGCCACGACTGTGCTTCATGCTGCATCCATCAGCTGCCGTCAGAGTCACAAACTCTGTGGAGAGAGACAGAAAATAGCTTGTTTCATTGTGTCTCCATCGTCTGGATTTTGTCGGCTGATCCCGATACACTGTGTGTCACACAAACAAAATCCCCCCTCGAAAAAACAAATGAATTTAAATTGAAAGACAGCAGAATGGAGTTTGGTGTAAACAAAGCGCAATTCTCTTTCTCTTTTTAGCCTCGTTTGGCGTAACAAGCTGTGACACGCTCAGCTTTCTGATTCAAATGAGTAAAGTGGCAGCTTAAGACGGACTTAGCTGCACTTCACTGGGACTATTTATCCGCTTTCATGAAGAGGATGCGTCATTCTCAGCTCTTCTTGTTTCACAGAAAATACTTGTGTGTCCAGCAGAAGAGACGAGACTGTGATGCCGCTCTGCTAGCGGGTTACTTTGGAGGACGCCGGCGTCCAGGCAGATCTGGAGCAGATCTGGGCAACATGACAAATAAAAAAAGTTGAAGAAAGCCAGCACAGAACAGTGAGACAGTGTAGCTCAGCGGGGACACAGATAGATGTGAGGAAGACAGGTGAGACGACAGGAGAGACTCATGTTCACTCAGCGTGGTGAGCTGAGCTCCATGAGGAACATCCTGCATCGTGTTTTACAGTATCGTAACCCGCTTCTCTCACTTGACTGCTCCTTTGGGTTCAGCTGCTGTAAATATTTCAGGATCTGGGTAAGATGGCGGTGGATCAGTGAGGACGCAGCAGCATCAGAACGATGAAGGAGGTAGTCGATGGCGCAGGACCTCCCTGAGGCCACAACACGAGACCAACCCCCCGCGGCTTCAAATTTCCGCAAATATCTTTTTTTAAGTATGATTTTCTGCCATTCAGTGCATCTGTAACCTTTTCCGCTGCAGCGAGTTTTACTTTATTAGCACCCAGTCCTATAATGGTCCACTCAGCTTCAACTCCTGTTCCCGTGTGTGACCTTGTTAGACTGTGACATGGAGCAAGGGGGGGCGTCATGTAAACCTTGTAACCTGCTGAGTTGAACGATTCAGTCGTTAGCTGTTTTTTGTTCTGAAACAGTTCTTGGATTTTCTACAATCAGTCATCTCACTCTGACTTCTGAGAATCTTTTGCTCCTGTTCACGTTTGTCTGAGACGATCAGTCCAAACAGACCATGTCAGGTGAAAAGTGCATGGAGTCTTTACGAGAACGTGAACGAGAACTTTACGTGTTCTTGTCACATGAAAACTGCAGTGAAACTGAACACAAGCGATTA
>CAAKHB010007541.1:109995-120937 GCA_901007665.1 Aeoliscus strigatus | reverse complement strand
ACAAAATGGGCCACATATTCATGAGTGTCTTCATGCGTTCAGATGGGTAGAACCCCACTCCCAAAAAAGGAGATTTGTGTTACTGAACGACCACCACAATTAAAAATGCAAAACACAGAAACTCTGTGAAATGTGCGCACAACCTCATACAGTGTTAAGAACCCAAATAAAAGATGTTACGCTTGAGAGGACAAACAATCTTGGTCATCGTCACTCTTCTTCTTTGACGAGCGCTGCACACAAACGCTCCTTGTTTTGTATGCATGCGTGTGTTCACTGAGATGCGGTGGCTCGCGTCAAGGATCAGCACGCTGCTTGGGCAGTGAGCGCCGCATCCTGCAAACGTGTGTCATACGTAACTTTTCTGACCTTTGTGAATCAGTGAGGTTCCGTTTAGTACCTCTTCAATTTGTATTTATTTGCAATACATGATGGAGAGCGGACCTCCAACAGTGGCCTGAAATAGTGTTGGTTGAGGTGGAGCGACGTCCCCCCCTTTCAAATCTCCCGTTTGTTTTGACCACATTGCTCCAGAGCAGCATGTGTTGTTAGCACGAGGACTGGTGGACAGTTGATGACACAAATACCACCAGCCGCAGCCAGTAATGGAATTCAAGTGTATGTTTCTGTGTTTCAACCTGTTCCAACCTGCTCCAGCTTGCGTGTTTAGCAGGCTGTAGCTACAGGTGAATTCAAATTTGCTTTTAATTTTGCAGCTGAATGTTGCTAAAGTTTAATTGTGATTTCCCTTGTGGCTGTTGTACGATGGCAGAGCTTTGTGACGCCCATCAGCAGGAACTAAGTGATATTATTATTATGATTATTCTGCTGTGTGTGGTGTTTCATGGGCCTGTAGGTATGGTGGCTGACACATCCTCTGTCCTCCTGGATGTGTTTTCATACAAACAGGCTCCTCCTGGGTTGACTTGTTTTTGACTGCTGGCGCCACGTCTGAGTGTGTTGATGTTTATCACGATAATGGGACGGACTGTGTTCCTGCACAGCCCACAGCAGAGCATATGTAAAACAAAAGACAGAACTAAATGTGATTATTCTGGATTTTATGGGTTGAGGACCAGCGGCGCAGAAGAGGAGCACTGATCTGGAAGTCTCATCTCCTCCATCACCTCATGATCTTCTTCCTCTTCGCTTCTCTTCATTAACATCTGTTTCCTTTTACCTCTAACACTCATCTCTTCCTCTCCAACCCTATTGTTTTCTTCCTTCGTTCACACCCTGTCTACTCTCTTTACCTTCACCTCCTCCTCCCCCCTCTGCTACAGTTTGCTGTCAGTCCCTCACTGATGATACAAAAGACGGGGGGTTTACACCTCCTCCTCCTCTACGCTCCTCGCTCTTCCTTTGTCATCTCTGTGAAGTGAAGTTGTCTCTTGTTCGGTCTCCATCGCCGCTGTGAGGTGGCAGAGGACCCCAAACAACAGCAAACAAATCCCCCTGTCAGAGGCAGAGGACATGAAGAGAGCGACACAAAGCTATGAGAGAAGAAAGAGCGAGAAAGGCCGCAGACAGAGGAGTGCGTGTGTGTTTCTGATGATCTCCTGCCGCGTGTGTCGCTCTGTGATCTTCTGAAAGTTTTGTTGTTTTATTTTGGTGGAGCGTGGTGCCTTTCTCTCTTCTTCCCTGTCACTCCTCCACGCTTGTTTTCCAGAGTAACATGGTTGAGATGCAAGATGAGAAATGAAAACAGATTTAATACAGAAATGTCACTTCGCCCCTTTTGGCTGAGAGCAACTTTGCTTTCATGGCGCTCATCTGAACTGAACACGTAGACCCTTAGCTAACATGCTACATCACAGAAATGGGTATGATGACGGTAAACAGAACAGCAATATAAATAAACAGATTTCAGGTTTTAAACTGACATAGACTTTTTCTTTTTCAACCAGAAGTACATCGTCTACAGACGATTTGACTTCCTGTTATTGCAGAAACAGTAACAGGTCTGCACGTTAACACGGTCCAAGAAGAAAAAAAAGAACCATAGTTTTTGCAGTGTGATGGTTGTTCATGGTCAAAAGCAGCCCATGGGTTTTTTCACTCTGCTGACTAGGAAATCGTACACAGACTCTGTGAGAGCGACCTAATAAATGTCAATCTTCCCTCTATGGTTGGCAAAGACAGCTGCTAAAGCAATGGGTCACAGAAGAACATTTGTGGCAATCATACTGATCTCATCTTTATACGTTATCGAACAAAATAGCTGCATTTGCAGTCGGTTTTAGTGAAACCACGTTCAAGCTAATGCTAAGGCTAACCAAAACTAGTAGTTTTGCCCTTGTAACATCATGCATAAAAATGAAATATGATTTAATTGACATTAATCTTCAGTTAATGAGACGTTTTTTGTGTTTTATGCTCAAAAACAAATGCTATTTTTCAAAAAAGATTATTAGGTTTAGAGCCATTCACACTAGATTGTTACACACGTACATACCCAGCAGCTTGTTGTTGACTGGTTTCTCTGAATCTCTCTGCCAGGCGACGAGTGGTACCTGTGCAGGCTGATACTGAGCGCGCTCAGTCAGGCCGACCTGCAGTGGACCATGTCCCCTTCACCCTACCTGGGCGCTGTGGGTCCTGATGCCACACCTGGATCTGTAGTATACCGTCTGTCAGCACGCCACCGAGATGGGACAGTGGCACAGGTGCATTTCTTCCTACTGGATGGTGAGCGTTTATTTTTCAATATTTCCACATTTATATATAATATGTTTATGTATATTTATGTTCCTGCTCAATACACCAATACAACACCTGTATCCTGTTTTCACAAGTGTATTTCTACCTCAAGATCTCCATTTGCAGTCAGTAGATACGGGAAGACGTTCTTTATTTCTTTATTATTATTATTATTTGATTTATTTGTATTGAAAAATCCATTATCTTTGATGCAAATAATTTAAATTTGATGATTACGTTTTGTTGATTGAAGCCTCTTGAATTAGGATGTTTTTTTTGGTTTCTTTGTTCATTTAATAGCAAAATAGCATCTATTAGTAAACTGAATAGACAAAAATGTTCAGTTTTTCTGATTTTCTGCCGTTACCTAGCCTAACATCTATTTGCATATGTGGGTAATGAAAATGACAGTAAAACTTTCAGGACTATAAATGGTAGAAGCAGAAACTAAAATGATGCTGAAAACGACTTTCAGTCTTATATGAAAAGTTAACGTTAAAAGGTGTTTTAAGTATATGGGTGCTCCTTTGTGCTGGTTCTGGTATGTCTGTAAATTATTTCAACTAACGGAGTCTATTCCAGTCGTATGTTTTATATATTATCTTTCTTTCTTTGTCTGTGGCTTTCCTCCTGTCATGTGGTTATCTTATCTTTTATCTGATCTACTTGTATCTCTAATTATGGCTGCTGCGACACTCTGTAAAAAAGCTGTTGTGTTCAAAGGAGCGACTTATAAATAAAGCTGACTTGTTGAATTTCAATTAGTGTCAAAGGGAAGAGTGAGAGAAAACCTTCATAAACGGCGTTGAGCTGCTCTGTTAATCGCTCCCTGGGGTGAAGAAAGATCCCAGATTTGGGAATAATAGGAACATCTCTGGAGAGACGGTGAGTGGGAGGGTAGGCGAATGGGTGCCGGTGGCTGTGGATTTTTTTGATTTTTTTTTAGAGGCAAGAAGAAGGTGGAGGAAGGAGGAGAGAGAGCCGCTAACTTCCCTTTGGCGTAATGTGACTACATGTGTACCAACGAATAATCCAATAATTTACATTAAAATGTTTTTTAATATCATGCCAATATGGAAATAAATTCCTGCCCTGTGTGTGTGACGCCAATTAGTAAGAAATGTGAACACATTTATCCGTAAAATAACATATAGTCATAGATGATGTATGTATGTGGTTTTATTAACATCATTTATGATTGGTTTACATCAAAAACACATTAAGTTTCAGCTCTACAGCATGACCAACAAATGCACTGATAATTCCTCTCTGCTATAATAATTACTTGAGGTGAAAAATTACCCACATAAAAGCTTTTATCAGGCCATAAGCATCCCTTTGCTGCACTAATCATCTAATTTTAGCAACATTCAGCTGCAAAAAAACCCTTTGAACTTTACCAAAATGAGTCCAAATACTGACATGTTTGTTTTTCAACCACAATCTGGTTCTTTGCTTTGAGGAAACCAAAAGCTCAAAGCTATGCTGTCTTATATCTTGTCTCATAAAACTGCATCATTGATATCAATGATATGTCTGGATTGAATCTAATATATTGATGAATAAATACTCATCATTCATCTGTTGCCTTGTCAACCACTTTTGTTCCTTTAAATACACTTGACATCAGTTTCTTAAGAAAAAAAGGATTTAGGAGGTTTACGTCAAAATGAAACAGACTATTGTATGGAGCTCTATCCACCCTGAATGACGTTGAGACGATGAAAACCGCCTTTACACTAAAATCCTCCACATCAGAAGCAGCAGGAGGAGATGATTGACAGGTTGGAAGCAGCTGTTGCTGGTTCAAAACCCTCCAGTCATCAGCTGCGGATTCTTCCCCTCCTTCATTTCTTTCGTGTCTTCTTTCTTTCCTTCTCTGTTCCTCATTAACTGCTCATCATCTTTTCCTCTCCCTGTCTCTACCCTTCCTTTGCTTCTTTCGGCGTCCTCTCTTACTTTTTTCATCCTCCCGAGGGGACGTGGGCGCAAACTAACTCACTTCCTTGGAGTCTTCAAAGAGTGATAACCAGCTTGCAAATACACTGAAATAAACACACACATGTTGCTCCAGCTGGCAGGAGGGTCGTCAGCCAGCTCCCTCAGAAATAACCGCAGCAGCCACCCAGCCTCAGCTCCCCTTGCCTGACTGAAAACCATCAGCATCATCTGAACAAATCCATCTGAACACGACGGCAAGTGATTGGCTTTGTCCTGGGTCACTGTCAGTCACTGTGGTTCAGTAGAGAACAGGGTCCCCATGAATCCTACATGTTTTCCGTCGGATATGGCTAGTTCACATGGCGTGACACAGATTGAAGCCATGTGACTCTCAAGCCTGAAAAAGTGACACATTTAATTCAAAGTCATCACGCCGAACTGACGAATTCTGCAAGAAGTAAATGTTCCTTCTCCTGTCCTTGAAATCACATGAACACATGAATTATCTATGATTTGTTTGTCTCGTATGCACAAAGAAAAGACACATCAGTACATAAAGAAGATTTTTCTCCCTCAGTGGGACTGGAGGAAAATGAAACATCCTTCGTAAACAAGTTATTAATAACATGGACGCTCATTGTCACACCAGCATCTGTTCATACAATGGTATTTCAGTCATAGTCTCAATCCATTTTTTAAAGTCTGGTGCAGATGTACTTTTCCACAGCCTGAGGATATTTAGGGCTACTGAGACCATTCTGACGTTAATAACTGTAAAATCATGTGTTGACACTCCCATTATTTGTGTTTGGTCACACAATAGGCATAATTTTGGCTAGACTGGGATCTCTATCCACAGAGACTTCCCCAGGTGCTCTATTACTGTCACCCAAAATGGCTGCATTACCATAGCACATGGAGGAAAGTCCCTGTTTTTGTTCCACATTTCCAACAGAGATGATCAGGTAATAAACCCATCCTATGGAGTCTAGAGGGGGTAAAATAGAACCTATATATTAACTTATATTGGGTAATCGTCGATCATGGACACATAATTGAGCTTTGGAGCGATCACCATATTAATTCATTTTAGTGTTAATTTTAGTTTAATTTTCTGAAGTGGGTACACTTGTTGTTAACTAGTCCTTCTTCTTCTTCTCTCCTCACTGACACTCTGACAATCAGGTGGCGAGGAATGTTTCGAGGTGGATCGCCGCTCTGGTGACATCAGGACCACAGGACGACCTCTGACACCCAGCAAAGAGTACCTGCTGCGGGTGCAGGCAGAGGACAGTCACAGTCGGAAAGGCCTACCAGCAACGGTGTCCATCCTGGCCGGCTACCGGCCACCACAGTTTACCAACTCCACTTACAGTCTGAGCGTGCCAGAGAACACCGCCGTCGGTCAAGCGTGAGTCTGATCAAGGGTTTCACTGCATCTCGACAGGCTGAATGATGAGACTGTATGGCAAACATACAGATGCATCTCAATAAATAATAATAACAATCCCAGCGGCATTACTGGAGGCAGTTTCCCTACAGTTTGTAAAGCTTTACAACAAAGTATAATAGTTTCATTATAGGAAGGTCTGAGATTGATGACTGACTGTAGATTTCAGGGGACTTAAACCGGATGTTCATGCACAAATCAGCTCTCAAACAGCAAAACAGAGCATTTGTGAAGGTGAAGAGAAACACACTATGAACGAGGTCACAACTGTCTGGTTTCATCTCTGTGAGCTCAGACGAGGAGGCAGACGGAGGAAGGTTCACGTTCTAAATATGACCACAGGTCAGAAAACTTTACATTACATTTCTGTTGTCAAACGCATTCCTGAAGTGAGGAGGAGCTGTGACGTGCTGGTTGGCTGCCGTCACGGATTTAACAGCTGATAAATCTGCTGCAAGAAGATGTGAGAGCATAAACACACACACACACACACACACAGTAAACACACACTTCTCATAGGGTGGCATGGACACTGGATATTATTAATACAATGTGCTTCATGCCAGCAACCCTGAGGACGCACACAAACAACACAAACATACACACACACACACACACACACACACGCACACACACGCAGACACACACACACTCCCCTTCATGTTTATCCAGTCCTTGCTTTTAATAAATATTTGAATTTGCCACACTTTCAAATTCTCAGCCCCAGGCCACACTCTTACATCTGTGTCCTGTTCATCCTCCATCCTTCTCATCTCCTCATCCTTCCATCCTTTTCTCTCCTCCTTCCTCTCCTCATCCTTCCATCCTTTTCTCTCCTCCTTCCTCTCCTCATCCTTCCATCCTTTTCTCTCCTCCTTCCTCTCCTCATCCCTCTGTCCTGTTCCTCTCATTCTATTTCTCCTCTCTATCTATGCCCTCCATCCATTATTCTCCACCCTCTTTCCATTTCTTTTCTTTTGTCTCACTCTACGGGGCTCATCTTTTCATGCATCGCATGAGATGCACAACCAAGAAGCCACACACGTGTGTGTGTGCGTGCGCACAGATGATGTCTCCACACTTGTTTCTGAGGCAGTGGAATGTAAATGATGTTTCTGTTAATACGACACGACAAAGACCCAAACTGACACTTGACTTCATCAACACACAGCTGTGAAAAACTCCAGCTACAACTTCTGTACGAATGTAAAACTGCAAGTATTGTAATATTTATAACATTCATATATAGTGTAAGTCACTGCAAAATATGGAGATGAAATAGTTCTACCACAAGCAAACACCTCAAATATTCTGTTAAAAAACTCAAAGAGATACTATCTTTCATAGATGCATACTGTAGATGACCCCACAGTATCATCGTATTTATACGTGTGGAAACAGCAGCACCAACGACAGATCCGGTGTTGTATTTATTCATAATAAAACCATAACAGGTTCCTGCATCTTCCAGCTGAATCAGACACCTATCACATCCAAAATAACCAACAGCTGTTTGTTCTGTTCCTGTCTCTGGCGCTGTGTGTGTGTGTGTGTGTGTGTGTGTGTGTGTGTGTGTAGTGTTGCAGTAGTTCAGGCCGTCTCCTTCCAGAAGAAGACACTGTCCTTCATGCTGCTGGTGAATCCGGGGAATCTGTTCAGCATCAACCAGGCGACCGGAGCACTCAGCCTCACCAGGATGGTCGACTACGAGAGTGGACACAACCTCCACACGCTGCAGGTCCGAGCCTCTGAACTGGACACGGGTCTCAGCGGAGTGGCAGAGGTACACACACACAAGCAAGCATTTAAACATGCTAACTGATGTTGTTTTCAAAATAATGTATCTGTTATGGTGACTGACATCACTTCAGTATCTGAGGATGTCCTGTGGTGTGTGTTTTAGCAGAGCACCAGTGAGAACCTCAGTCAAACCACTTGAGACGAAGGTTGTATCGTTAGTGGGGTTTTTCTGATATTCATCCATGTTAACATCAAGGGGACACACATTTGCCATTAACCTCCAACCAGCTGCTCTCTAAACATTTGTTCATCTGTTCATTTCCAATAGGCACATATACACTGATCACTTTCTTATCATTTTATCTGAGTGTTTTGAAGCTTTATGGATACTATTCACACACACACACACCTACAGAAATCCATCACCTGCTCTCTATGTCCAGATGGTTGCATCTCTAGAATAGCTACCAGCATCCCCCAAAGGCCGCTGCTGCTCTATAAGCTCGGCTGACTAATTCACTTCTGAAGGCCCTGTGTGTGTGTGTGTGTGTGTGTGTGTGTGTGTGTGTGTGTGTGTGTGTGTGTGTGTGTGTGTTGGGGGGTCTTTAGCCAGGTACATAGAAGAACCCTCTCAGCATCGCTAAAATGACACTTCACGATAGCATTATTATTTTCTGCTGCCTTCAGCTTTTAGAGACATTTTAGAAATGTCAACATGAATTATCTTTGTCGTTCTGTCTGGAAGCTTCGTCCGAGCTCATATTCTAGCATTTAAATGAACAAATCTGGAGTGGAAGATTATAAGAAGTATAATTTGTGCTGCCGTAGTTTCAGAATGTGTATCTGTGTGTGTGTGTGTGTGTGTGTGTGTGTGTGAGAGAGAGAGAGAGTGAGTGTCAGCAGCAAGTGACTAAGTGATAGATGACAATTCATACTAACAACAATGTTCATGAATGGTTTGTAAGTACTGCGTCTCACACTAATCTGTTTCTGTGACTTTCCTGTTGCTCCACATGTAATGGAAGAAGACATTCATCTCTGTGGGATCCTTTTCTATGATGATATCACACAGGAAAATAGCACACATCTCTCTGGGATTCTTTTAAAGAAATAAAATTTTATTTCAAATTAAGCTTTACGTAGTTGCCATGGTTATAGGCCCTTTTATGGAAGACATTTTAATGCAACAAAATTGAATGCAGCCATCATCACCTCTCCTTCACTACACAATATGATACTCAGCACGAACACTCACCTGCCAGCTCTGACTTTATGATAATAAACAGATGGTTTATAAATAGTTTCGTGCGTCTAAAGCTTCTTCCTCCACCACCCATCTTTTAGTAAAGAATGGTGGTCGGCCCACAACATCGCCTCCGAAATCAGCTTCACAAGAACTGAAAGTAGCATATCAGCGGCTTGGTGCCGTGGGCTAAATAATCGTGAACGAGGGAGAGGTGGCGCAGGCAACAGGCAGATTCAAGACATAGAATGAGACGAGATGAGCATGTGTTGGATCTTCAGAATTTGACTTCATATTGTTCCCATGCTTTAGCTACCAACTTGTTTGCCACTGTAATTATCTCCAGAGTTCAGCTCTTTGATGTTCTGGCATAACATGTTGCGTAAAATGAGCATTATGGTCAGATTATTGTTTTAGCAAATTTTTATGTTCTTGAAAAGTCAGAAATAGAAGAATCAAGATCCTTATTTGTTTCGCTTGTTTGCCACCATCATTGCGCAAACAACCACTGACCTGCTACGGCTGGTCTGTCATGTTGCTAAGGCAACCAGTTATTTACAGCCAGATGAGGCCGCTGTTGCCAAGCATAATAACATTACGTTTTTTTTAGGGTAATACAAAGAAAGAACTCGGATTTTATGACTCTCACACGCCCCCTGCAGGTCGTTGTCCATATAACAGATGAGAACGATTGCACACCTGAGTTCCTCCACTCCATCTACACCAGAGACAACATACCTGAGAGCGTCGCACCTGGAACCTCCCTACTGCAAGGTAACACACATACACAAACAAGCATGCACACACACACAGCCAGAGGCAGACACAGAGCAAACATCAGTTGGTTATTTTGGATGTGAGAAGTGTCTGATTCAGCTGGAAGGTACAGGAAGCGGTTATGCTTTATGCTTTTCATCTATTCCTCTTCTACCCCACAGTTCTTGCCCGCGACTGTGACTCTGGTCTGAACTCTGAGCTCTCCTACTTCGTTCACGGTGGCGACTTTGACATCACATCAGCAGGCGTTGTCAGCCCGGCCCGTCGCCTGGACTATGAGCGACCCAATCATGCCTACGAGTTTGTGGTGGTTGCCGTGGACGCAGGGTCACACCCTCGCACAGGCACAGCCTCCGTCCGCATCCGAGTGTCTAATTGCAACGATGAGTCACCCGTCTTCTCCCAGAGCATGTAGGACAAATTCTCTCTCTGTTTATCTCCATTCCTTTTCATTCTCTCCTTTTGTCATTCAATTACCACTCTTGGTTTTCCACCACGTCTTATTATCCTCTTTTCATTTATCTTCTCCCACTATCTCTCTTGTGTTTATTTCCATGCAACATTTCTCATTCCTTTTATCTCAGTCTGGTCAACGGGAGTTGAAATTGTTGTCTTCTTCTTTGTCCTCTACAGTTATAAGACCTTCCTCAGTGAGGATGCCGGTCCAGATACACTTGTTGCAATTGTCCATGCCAATGACCCGGATGGAGATGTAGTTTCTTACGCCATCACCGGAGGCAACGAGGACAGCAACTTCCTGCTGGACAACCAGAAGGGTGTGGCAGCTCTCACACATATGCACACATAAATAGGTTAAGTTGAATTACAGATAGTTCCCGGTTTTTGACATTTATGTACACATTCACTGGTTTTAACATGATTTGAGTAAACATTCAGTCCTTCAGCTTATTGAATAAAAATTAAAAAATGTCTACATTTAGTTTTAGTTTTTTATCTCTTGTTGTTTGGATGGTTAAATCATATGTGTGTGTGTGTGTGTGTGTGTGTGTGTGTGTGTGTGTGTGTGTGTGTGTGTGTGTGTGTGTGTGTGTGTGTGTGTGTGTGTGTGTGTGTGTGTGTGTGTGTGTGTG
>CAAKHB010007541.1:96770-109975 GCA_901007665.1 Aeoliscus strigatus | reverse complement strand
GAGAATTTTTGGAGCGTTCATGTTCATGTGCAGCATGGTTTTGTTCAGCCATATTTTTTGTGTGTTTTGTATTTGTGTCACCTTCGTGTGAGTGTCACCTTATCACCCAGCATGCACTGTTGCTACACACACACACAGATGCATCCCCGCACAAACAGAAACTGCTATGAACATTTGCACATAAATGAATTATTAAACACACACACACACACAGCAGATGGCCTTTGGCTTGCTCGGCTGTTCTGCTTTGTCACTTCAAAGTGTTGTGAAGTATTTTCATGTAGATGTGTTTGCTCCCTCCAGCCTCCATTTATATTGCTACCAAAGCTCCTTATGTGTGTTTGTTTGCTGCGCTGCTCCTGTATGTTAATGTGCAGATGATTGTCAGTGCACACAAGTGTGACATTTGTTTCAGGCCTGAGTGAGAATGATGGCTTTTTCTTTGAACTGCAGTTGAGAGCATCGTCACAACTATTTCAGCTGGCGAGTCAGTTGTTATTTGTAATGTATTCATTGACGCACTGAGGTCGTCACACAACGGCCTTTAAACATGTCACGGCCACGTCAGAATAAACTGCACTAACAAGAGACACCATGATAAATGTCAGTCGTCCTGATACTGCAAGCAGTCAGCATTATTGACCTTTGCCTGTCACCATGACCATGTTATTCTGTTATTCTATGCTAACCAGCTAGCTAGGTACCGCTACTTAGTTATTTGGGATAAATAAATTGTAACTGCATGTCAATGTAGTAAACTGGTGTTGTCATGTCCTGTGGGTGTCTCTGTGTGATTGCTCATGTTCAGGCATCATAAAGCTCCGGAGGAGTCCACCTCCCAAGCTGAGAGGACCTCAGTATGTCCTCACCATCACCGCCACAGATGATAATGCATCCGGTGGACCCTACCCGCTCAGCAGCTCCGCCCAGGTTATCGTGGGGATCAACGACATCAACAACAATAAACCGGTCTTCCAGGAGGTGACCACAACAGAGTCCAACCTGGATCACTGAGATTGTACACACTAGTTCAATGATCTAACTGTGTCATTTGTCCTTTTAGTGTCAGAACTACAGTCTGAATGCAGCAGTTCTGGAGAATCAGTCACCAGGAGCATTTGTGCTGCGTGTCCAGGCCTATGACGCCGACATGGGAGTCAATGGAGAGGTCAAATATGGAATCATGCACAGAGACGGCATATCGTCTGGGTTTGACATTGATCCTGACACCGGTACGTTCCATAGTTCACATCTACAATGTCAGGTAATGTCAGTAATGTCAGTGGACAAAATAAGCCAGGTTCAATTCCATGAATCTCTCTGTGTGTGTCAGGTGTGATCACCACGGCGGTCACTTTTGACCGGGAGCGCCAGAGGGAGTTCACGCTGTCCGTGACAGCTACGGATCAGGCTGAGGAGCCACTCATCGGCATCTGTCAGATCACTGTGCTCATCGCTGACCAGAACGACAATGACCCCAAGTTTGAGAACAGCCGCTACCAGTGTGAGTGCACACTACTGCACAAGTTTTCCTGTTGTTCCACTGTGCACTACTGGCTGGAGTACATGTAGAAATGATACTGCAATCAAGAAGAAATCAACTAGTACTGCAGTCATTACTGCATGTACTGCAATTACTACTGCTAGTATTGAAATTACCTTGACTTGCATTATTTATTGTTGATTGTACTACATTTATTCTAGTACTCCAAAGGCTGTTGCTACCACTGCCATTACGACTATTGTTACTGCTGGTAATACTGCTGTGATAAGGATATTTGATACTGCTGCCTCTGTTGCATTGTTGTACTACTACGAGTAGTGGTACAACAGTTACTCTGTTCTCTGTTGTTCTTTTAATGAGTACACAGTGAATGCTACTGCTACTGTTGCAATGACTTTTACAAATTATACTGCTGCAGCTACGTGGCCTTTTAGCTCTCACTATGAATACTAGAACAGGTACGTCATTAGTCTGACTACCTCATAGTATAGCTAGTAACATTGAGCACTACTGCTGACTAGTGAGTTTTCTGTTGGTGTTGCAGCTCAGAAACAATTTGGTTGGAGGGCAGCTGTCATCAGTTCTGTTTTTTGTTTTTCATAATGTGTATCTTAAACAGAGAAACACATTCAGGGCTGCTCGTTTCTTTTCCTGCTCACTGTCCTCACACTATGACACAAAACCCAACAGGTGAAAGTGGAGACTGCTGCTCTTCGTTATCTGTCATCAGCTGCATCCGAGTAATTGTTGTAAGCTCGTAAGGCTGATGAAATATTTGCCGCCATCTCCCGAGGGTGCATGTTTGTTTATGATGTGTGCAAATATGTGTTTTGATAAGCGTAGTGTCAGAAGTCTTCCCCATCAGATTAGGGAAACGCACAGAATGGCTCATTAACTATTTAACAGGCAGATTGAAATGTTTCTGGGACATGAATTCATTTACTTTGTGTGTGTGTGTCTGTGTTGTGTTTGTGTGTGGCTGTGTGCGTGTGTGTGCGTGTGTTGTGTGTTTTACTGCACAAATGATGCAGTGAACTGGAAACTGCCTTGTTTTCTTCTGTTTGAATCAATGTACATTGAAACCATTTCCAGTGGACACTAAACGATTTACTGCCCCGCTGTTTTAGTGCGAACCCCCCCCCCCCCAAAACATTAGGCCACAAACATACTTTGCACATTGAGCCCGATGTGATTTATTCCTGATTAAAGATTTGGAGATGGAATGTAAATACACCATTTCAGCTTGACTTTTAGTTGTATTCCATCTATTGTATACAGTCAGTGGGTAAATTAATGAGACTTGAGTTTGACTCCTCACTGTCGCTGTCACATCTTCAGAAGTAAACTAAAAGTCTATTGCAGTTTGTGTAGCAGGATCTGAGAGTAAAATGTTTCCAGCGAGGGTCATTATGTCTGACATAATGCTTGAAATGCAGTATTACGGAGGGAAATGCAGGGACAGACCTTCTCTCTGCTCTGTTTTTTGTTGTGTGATCAGCGCTGACACATTGTTGTCAGCAGGATCGGGGGTTATGTTTATGAATTTTACAAAATGCTCGTGTTTACTCTGACGAGTGACGCCCAGAAATGACAGTGTTAGGTGACACACTGCTGACACGGCAGTATTATAATATCTGCTTACCATCATGTTTGGTGTGATAAGCACATAAGTAATGAGCTGCAGTTGCAAGACAATTCCAGTAGCTACTGCTGATGGAGACAAGTCAGGCTCAACTAAACTGGTAGTCGCCATTGTATTCAAGTGGAGTTTTTTCACAGAAAGAATAATCAAAATAAACACACCACTAAATGTAGTAGCAGTACCATTACTCAATCTGACTAGTGATTTATGTTCACTCCCAGACTTCCTGCGAGAGGACACTCCAGTGGGAACTAGTTTCCTGCGTGCAGCTGCACACGATGACGACCAGGGGACAAACGCTGCCATCACTTACTCATTGTCCAACCAGAAGCCAGCTTACCTGCACATTAACCCCAGCACCGGCTGGATCTACGTTAACCACCCCATCTCACAGGTAGGAAACACACCTGATTTGATCCCTCTTTACCTTCTAACTTTCTTAGCTTTAGCTAGCTTAGCTCCTCCCTTTGTCCTCATGCATGAGTATGGACAGCTATGTATGTTGGCCTCCTCTGCTCCCCATACTCACTTTTGTGCATTTATACAGATGTCATTTGATTTCCTTCATATTATCATTGTAATAGTAGATACATTTTTTTTGGTTTCTCATGTTAATCTTGCCGTTCTTTTTGGGACCACAGTGTCTAAACTTGAGAGGAGGGAAGAGGGTGATGTGTTTACCAGTGGCACAGCAGCAGACTGGCACAGCAGCCATTGTGTCGTTTCCACTGTGAGGAGAATAAAAGTTGCATCAAACAGACTGTTGTGTTAAAAGTTTAATGACAGTCATGACTGTTCCTTCTGGTGTGCACAGATTTACACTGTCAAACTGGAAAAGCTTGATTAAAACAAACCTCTCTTTGTTAAATGCGCGTTATGAATGATGCCAACTGTTCTTCTGCTGTCAGTCATTTCCTCTGTTCTTCTACTCTGGTTTTATCTCCCACTGATGATTTAAATGACCCTCAAATCAATAATTCAGCAAAGGCTTTTTCACCATCATACTTTATTCACTTTCTACGAACAAACACATGATTATTTCTCTGCTCTCATATTTATTTATATTGGCAGTGTCCTTTCACAGCTGTCAGTACCCAATGATCCTTTCAGAGATTGGATTTTTTTCTGAGGAGAATATATACATATATATAGTATAGAATTGTGAGGAGATATAATGATTGACTCTCACTTAAACTGAATAACAAACCAAAAGCACACTGTTAGTCTGTGGAATGAAGCAAAACATTAGGACTTATGCAAGTTTTTCACCAAAACATTAAAGGCGTCATGTTGAGTGATAGTTGATATCGTCACATCATGAGAAAACACATTCCTAGTGTTTGCTATACTTCCCCCATTTCAGTCATTTCAAAGCAATCCAAAGTTTAAAATGCACAAATGCATGCATGTACTGGTTGGCTGAAAACTCTGTTAATCATGATGAGAGTCACAATTCATAAATGTGGGTTATGAACTGAACAACACTATTCTTAGTTTCAACTCCGATCATGAATTATTATTATTATTAAAAATCTTTCCCTCAACTGCTTCAGTAAAACATCTGTTGTTTTCCTGTATGTGATGATTGTGTGTCTCCTCCTCCAGACTTCTAAGATCAACCAGCAGATCGTGGCGTCCGATGGAGGAAACCGCAGCAGCTCCGTGGAGCTGACCGTCATCATCACCAATGTCCACAACCAGCCGCCGCACTGGGAGAAACCAGAGTACTGGGTCACCGTGCCTGAAAACACTGTTCGAGATGCCAAAATAGTGGTGAGTTCGTCTTATCTGTCTGAAACACATTCACGTGCTAAAACTGGTTTGTCACTTTGTTCGAGGTTAGAAAATAAAGGACTGAAGAGGAAATGAGGCCATTACTTTCCATGACTTGATATTTTTTTGTGCATGTCAGTATGATATTTGTATGTGCCCATGATTAATCAATAATTCAGTAATGATTTACTTTTTTTTTACGTTTTTTTATTTATCAAGCACAGAAACCAGAATCCTGAAAGTGCATTTTATGCACAATAACTTTTTAAATTTGATTTAATTAACAATAAATAGAATAGAATAGAATAGAATAGAATAGAATAGAATAGTTTATGTCCTGATGCTATACTCTTCTATAATTCACTGTAGGTTCACTGAAACATTTACCAGCTACAGATGTCCTTTTTATTCATTTCATTTATGTCCAGTCTGAATACAGTAATTAGATAAGAGGACCATGCCTCATCCATCCGACCTGACTCACTCCGTCCCCCACACACGCACTCACATACTCACACACACACAAACACACACACTGTTTTGATTTTGTTAATGAAAAAACTAGAAATATCTAGTCAAGCTTTTTAAATGTGGATATTTTCTGGTTTATATGCTTCACTAATAACTACACATGTTTTATCTGTGGCCAACATGAGACATTTGAGGGGTCATTTGATGTAATGTTCTGTTTTTGGAAACTGATTGAAAATAATTTGCAAGCATTTGCAGTCACACTATATAGACAAACAAACCACTCGGTATCCTCAAATTCAGAAAATTATGTCGTGGAATGATGTTGCTGACACGGTGATATTGTGTATCTTGGTGACATTGTGGATGTGTCCTGCACCCGTCACATTTCTAAACATCGTTCATACATATCCTCTTGAAGTTCACTGCACAAACACATTTGAGTGCACCGTGCTGAATCTTTCCTCTGTTGTGATCCCAAAATATCCCAGAACAGACTGAAAATGACAATAGGTATTGGTGATAATGATAATGATAATTGGAGGTTGTCCCACCCACAGCTCCCTCTCTCCGTGTTGACTGACAGGAGAACAAGATAATTACACCTGCTGTCAGAGCGCCACAATGACCTCTCGTCACCTCAGAGCGGCGCTCACAGAGTCTCTGTTTGACCTGACAGACGCTGTGCAATGGAGGAGAGGGAGAGAGTCGATTGACCGGCTGTCATTAAAAAACACAGTGCTGACTTTGGAGTCAGGGGGAGGACCTGAATGAGTCAACTCAAGAAATTCATACACCCGTGGGTGCAGTTTACATTCCATCAGGCCTGCGAGCGCTGCGAAGGGGCGTGACCGCTACCTGTACCTCTATGTGTCGGAGATCAATTAAAAAGTCCAAACATCCACTGAGTCCAGAGGCAGACATTCCTCCTCATGCTCCCTCCGTCGTTGTGGTGCTCATGGTGCTGATGAGGATTGTGTGTTTTAAATTTAGCCGCTTTAATAAGCTCTGTTATGATTATATTGTTAATGTGGTGGCTGGAGGGCGACTGTATGTTAGATCAAAACTCCATCTCAATAAGGCAGAGGTGTCATGGACGATTAAGGTCTCCAACGGCACAATTGTGGAGTCGGGGGAGCTTGGGGAGGTATATCATGATGTCATTTTCTGCAATTTGAACTACTGGGGATACTTGAAAGATTTGACTTCCTCCAACATCCATTTTTTTCTAACTTTCTCCTTTATAATTACTATGACTCTTTATTCCACATTATCCTCTGTCTTATTAGAAGTTAGGTGGCTGAGGATCCATGGACGTTAAAACCAGATGCTAAACCTACTTCCAGTTGCAGCACTTTTACAATTTACATTTGCTTTATTTAGGGACATACAAACGTGATGAACCAAATTTAACACTGCTAGTTTACTTGAGAGAACAAATGCTGCCTGAAAATGGAGGTATACAAGCTTCTTTGCTGGGTGTTGGTCTTAATGAACCTCACTCAACCGCCCGCTAACTGCTAACATTTGAAGATGATGTGAATTACACTCAGCACCAGCCGCACCAGCTGAGAGCTATCCGCTGCGATATCCCCACAGGCGTTAATCTGTGTGGGAGTACATGGCAGCCTCTGATCAGTGCTGATGTCTAATGAGGTGATTTCTCATTAGTGCTGATTCTTTGCGCTCTGCTGCCTCAGCCTGCTGGGAGGCGGATCCTCGTCCAGCCTCCTGACGAGGACCAACATGTCCTGACTTGACCCCTCACCTGCAAGCTGGAGTCTGACGAAAATTGATTTTAATAAATATTCATACATACATTGTTATTTGTGATTGAATTTGCCATCATATATTTCAGTAATTCTAGATGTCTCTGGTGAAATAATAAGACAATATTTGACAGCCTAATTACTTCATTCAGACATGAATTCTATAGAGCCACAGCAGCGGTTTTCAGTCACTAACAAAAACAATATATATATATTTGAGTACATGACTATACATGTGTGTCTATATATGTATATGTATATGTACATATATGTGTAGATATGAAATATATTAGTAAAGCTTTTGGGATATAACTGAATCTTCCTTTCTGGATTATTTGGGAAACAACAGAATGATTTGATTGATGGTATATACGTTTGTCTACATGGCAAACATATCCAGTTTACTATTATTGGAGAAAATTGGAGAATATCTAAATTTAAGTAGCAGCACAATTCAGTTGATTAAAAATGGATGAATTGTTGAGTACATAGATAGCATAGTACAGTATAGTAAAGCACAGCATGTTTTGGAGGGTGTGTGTGTTGAAAGCTATGTATGTGTGTGTGTGTGTGTGCGTGTGTGAAAGGCTGAGAGCATTTCAGTGTTTAAGTGGCGGACAGAGTTTCTCACTCAGTGTTTCTGTGGGTTGCTCTGAGGAGGCATGTCATCTCCAGAGGAATCAAGCTCTGCTAGTGGATTCTGTCTGCTTCCACTCTGTATGCTAAGCTAAGGTAAACACAGCCAGTGTCCCTGGATGTAGATCAAGAAGTGTGATTGCGAGGAGCATCAGCTCTTTGTCCTGTCAAAGAGCTGAATCAAAACAGTTTTAAAAAGAGCTCCAAATATATAATTGTTGGATTTTACAGCAGCGTTTATTGCTTCACACAAACAGGAGGCAGCACATAAGCACACTTCCTTAGCGTGAGCTACCTGTAACACTTTCAGTTTACATGTTGATTTTAAGGTCCATCACTCGCCCAAGGTCACAACTTTGGCAAGTGACTGAAAGAATGAGATCCACACAGCTGTAATGAGCAAAATGACGTGACCAGTCTAAACCGCCGTTTTCTTTCATCACCCGCACCATTGTAGTTGTAGTTCTTTGACTCACTGTCACTCCCTGAGGTACAGCGAGGTATTACAAGACATAATTGTGGTTTGCTCAGTTTCTTGTACAAATACTCATGTAAAAATTTGAAATGTTAGCAAATGTCCTCACAAGCACACACAGTGCAGGTCACACTTGTACTGTAAAAGAAGCTGTCGTCGCTCAGACGTGGAAAACACAATCCGCCCCTGGAAGGGATGGAAGTGTGTGGTCATTCAGGAAGGAAGACTCTTAAAAGCTCACAAACACACACACACCACAGAGCATAAACCTGGAGAGGACGACACCTGTTGGCAAGAGTGTTTTCCTGGAGTACCACCTCACAGGTGCTCAGCTGCATGTACGTCTCAAACCTCTGTTCTCAGAGCACTGCTAATATCAACTGTTGTGTAGTGTCAGTAACCAGCTCCATGAGCACATGACGTCCTTGTAAAGGCAAAGGTTTTGTTTAAGATGAAATGAAACTGGGCGCCTAAACAATATGAGTGGTTCTGTGTATTTAATCCGTTAGAATTAATGAAATCACATCAGTTTATTAGCTGAGGATGAAAACAAAGAACGTGTCAGCGAGGACATGAACAAAATAACAATGTTAATGAAATGAAATCGGATTTATTTTCAGAGCGTTACATTAAGTGTGAAATGACACTGAAGTGTTTTAAATGAAAGACAGTTTGGAACAATGGAGTTAAAATGGAGGTTGATTTACATCAAACTTGAGATGTGATATTACAGACGACGAGACCCTATCAAAGTCACGTGTTTTTTTCAGAAGAAATACAGTTTTATTTTTGGAGCCCAACATCACAAAGTACAGTTGTCTTGACAGACACATGCAGTTCAACACTTTGTGTCCTCAGTCAGGGTGAGGAAATGTGCCAGAAAAACCTCAGGAAGAGCCGATGAAGAAGGATCCCAGATAGACCAGCAATAGGTGTTGTATGTGCAGACAATGAAAATACTACTGTGGTAATAATGAAGAAAGGAGATCCAGCTTCTAAAAGCTACAAAAAGTCAAATGAGAGCAAAGAGAATACAACCTCCAGGCCACTTTTGCAGACACGGCTATTGCATCTGAATTGTGCAGTTGCTGCGGTTGGTGTACTGTATGTGGTGTTTACTCATCACCAACCGCCCTCTTCACCTCAGCCCTCCTTTACAGTAGAAGCAGCACGTCCTGCGTTAATGACTCATGTTGCTCTGGACCACTCTGGTCTTCACTAGCGGGAGAATCCAGAGGGAAGAAGTCTTTCACTTCAAACGACATTCTGTTGCAAAAGTGATGCAACACTGACGGAGCATGTCTTGTCCAGCTTTGCCTGTTTTTATTTTTTCCAGATAGAAACATATCCGGGAGGGTTTAGTTTCCTAAAAGTTTCCTTCATTTCAGTTTTCCAACTGTGGCAACTTTTTATTCACGAATTGAAGTTGTTGTTATTGAGTCAAGAGGATCACTGAGCTTCACTTCCCCTCCTCCATCAGACTATCAAGGCCACATCGCCACTCGGTGACCCTCGGGTGACATACAACCTGGAGGAGGGTCAGGTGCCCGAGACCAACATGCCGGTGCGGTTTTACATCAAACCGAACCGGGCTGACGGCTCAGCATCCATCCTTGTTGCTGAGAACCTTGACTATGAGACCACACGCTTCTTCATGCTCAGGGTGCGAGTGCAGAACGTCGCCGCTGTTCCACTCGCTTCCTTCACCACCGTCTACGTCAACGTGACGGGTAAGTTGACTTTTGTCTTCATCTTCTTCCTTCTTGCTATTATCATTAATAGTGACATACAAACTTGCCGTTTTTCATTTGAGAAATTCTAGAAGTTAATTGTGTGTGTGTGTGTGTGTGTGTGTATGTGTGTGTGTGTAGTCTTGGCAGTAACCAGAATTGCTGCTGGAGATGAACAATAATGAAGTGTCATTTTTGTCTGAGGTGTTAACGCCACCATGCCACCTCCTTTCACCGATGACTCATTCCCCCAATCAGCATGTGCAGGTGGTGGAGAGGAGCCAGGAGGAGTAAGCTCCTCCACGTTCCCAACAAACCAGCATCCGATGCTGTAATTGGCTTTGGAGAGCTGGAATGTGAACTGATGAGCTGCTTTGTGGATGTTTGGAGGATAATTCCTGATTAATAACCTACACTGTGATGGAGCACCGCACCTCTTTTGCTTCTGTGCTTCTCCTCCTTCTTCCTCCCCTCTGTGGAAACACATCCCCAACAAAACCACAGCTTTTGTTTGTCTTCTTTTCTTTCATCTTTTTACTTTCATCTGTTTCAGTTGTTGATCCACTTTAACCAACTTTCCGTTTGACAACTTTACAATAATCCTGTTCCCTCTGTGTCTCACCTCGTCTGCAGATGTCAACGACAACGTTCCCTTCTTCATGTCGTCCACCTATGAGGCCACAGTTCCAGAGGGAGCTGAGATTGGCACGTCAGTGGTTCAGGTGTCGGCAACAGATCTGGACTCTGGTCACCACGGGATGGTGAGACATCCCCACTTTGTGATTATCTGACGATGTGTCGACGCCTGTGTCCTTTCCTTCACCTCCAGCTTCTCCTCTGTGTAGATCCAGTACGTGATCCTGAAAGACGAGAGCGGAGACTCACAGTTCTTCAGCATCAACTCCAACAGCGGTGTCATTACTACTAGAGCTTCCTTTGACCGCGAGCAGAAAGCCTCCTACCTGATTGAGGTGCAGTCGCAGGACAGCTCCGAGTCGGCTCGACCAGGCCAACAAGACCAACCCAACACTGGTAAGGGGAGGTAAATGGACCAAGTGAATGTCATCCAAGTCCCCATGTTGCATCTGATGGGCTTCCAGTGTTTCACAAAGATGCCGTTGGCCCTATGTCAGTGTGAGGGGACTTTTGGATAAATATGTTAACCCTTTACAGGGCACTTTTAAATACTTGGAAATTTGAAATTCCAGCCCCACGTTGTCACATTTATACTTGTTGCATGTGGTTTTATTTTATTTTATTTTGTTTTATTTCATGATTATTATAATTATAATCATATAATTATAATTTGAATTATAATTCAAATAATTCAAATTCACATAGGTTTCCATACCCAGTCCATTGCCAGTTTCGGCTAACATTTTCTAGAAAAATCTATTCTATGCGTATAGAATATACTTAATATAAGTATAATAAGAAAAATTAATACATTAAGTCTATAAAGTGTGAGAGAGAGATGGAAGTGATCAGATATGGTTGGTCCCCGTATAAAGGGTTAAATAAATGAGGTCAGACCACTGTCTCTCTCCCACTCAGACACGGCCTACGTCAGGATCTTCGTCACAGACGTCAACGACAATGCCCCAGTGTTTGCCCAGGTGGTGTATGAGGTCAGTGTGGAGGAGGACAAGGAGGTTGGCTTCGTACTCATTACCGTCACCGCCAACGATGAGGATGAAGGTGAGTTTGGACACACACAGGAGACACAGGAAAAAGGAAGTGCAGCTGTTAGCTGATTGGCTGCTGGTCAGCAGGTGCACCAGCCAATAGCACCATGTCACCTGAGTGGGACTGTAATGCTTTTGTCTTCCTCCTCATCACATTTCTGTCTTGTCTTTGTCTCCTCCTTCCTCTCCTCTTTGTCACTGCTTGTTAGTGAGCGCCGCTGCTCCCTGGAGGTCGATGGTTTTGATGTGTGTGTCTTTGTTCATGTTTGTCCCTGGTTCCTCTTCCTCCTCCGCTCTCAGCCAATCAGCAGCAGGAGGTGTACAAATAGCAGCAACAACAACATGAGTGTCTCTCTGCGTACCTCCTAATGACAACTGTGTGCTGCTGGCGTCAAGTTGAAGACTTGTGGGGATTCTGTTGCTCACTGACATCTGGTTCTTTCCCCTTTTTTCTTTAACCTTTTTGTTTTCTTGCGCATCCACGTTTATCCCATCCAACACATTCAAGCTGCTGCTCCTGTTCATAATCCAGATGGCGACACCCAAACTTGTCTGCCGTGGTGGTTTTAGTAGAGTTCCACTCACAGACTGATCAGATCAATGATCAGTGTCTGGATTCATTATAAAATAACACACTCAATTAGATTCATGACCAAAAAAAAGCAGAAGCAGAATTATAAAACTGAAACACCTGACACCAGCAGTAAGACTGACCTGTGACCCGTAGTGGACCAACTTCAGGACCAGGTCAGTACTGATAATTGTTTTCTCCATGTTCTCCATTGATAGTATGAATTAGTCATTTGATCTATTAAATGATAGAAAATAGTTCATCGTTCAACCAGCGTTTCCAAATCCCCTAAATGACATCAGTTGAAGACGTCTCTGATGTCCCACGACAAACAGTCCACTTTGTGTTGTGGATGTTGTCTTTATTGCTTCCATCCGTCCACGTCTATTTGTTTGATGTTCACTTGTTGTTAAGACGTCTGTTTATCCCGGATCCCTTCAGGAAGTTGCTGAACACGGGATTAAGAAATGCAACCATAGCAAGCCGCCGATAACCCCCAGCCCCGTAAATGTTATCCCTGTGGTAATTAACAAGCACCCCTCAAACCAAACTACTGAAGAGGCCCAAACCCCCACCCCCAAAAAACCTGCCCGACATGCATGTTAGCTTAAACACACACCTAAGCTCTTCATAGTCAGCAAGTGTTTTTTTCAGCACTTCTCTGCAAAAATGTTTCAGAAGAAAACATGGCAAATAGCCCTGACTGGGCCGATAGTCTGTGAGCTTCACTCGAACACGTACATCCTGCTCAGCTCCTGATGGACGCCATCTGAAAGACAGACTGATGTTCAATGAGCTGTGAACTGAGCTGAAGGTTTTATGCACCCTCACCTTGGCGATGTGTGCGTGTGTGTGTGTTTCGTACATTATGGCCACAACCGACCTTCTGGCCAGATATAAAATGGAGGTCAGACAAACATCAAGGTTTTCATTTGCTGTAAAAATCCAG
>CAAKHB010007541.1:56226-96329 GCA_901007665.1 Aeoliscus strigatus | reverse complement strand
CAGGCTGCGGTGAAATCAAACGCTCCCTTTAAGATGACGGAATGTTTGATTTCTTGAGATTTATAAATGTACTTTATGAATTATTTACATCAGGTTTCAGTTATATTTTCCTGTAGCAACAACAGAACCTAAGAACTTTTTATATGAATGTAAGAATTTTATTTTCTAAACGTTTCTGCTAATCAGAGACGCCACGTTAGCCTGCATACACATTACGCCACATTAGCTCACTGCCTCTACTCTACCTCATACATATGTTTACAGGTCTCACCGACAAGTGATTGAGGTTGTATGCAGTGATTGAGCAAAACTCTCAGCATGTCCATTTTCTTTCTAATAGTGACACCCTTTTCAACTTTCATATTCTCTGTGGAATCAGTCCAATAGCTACTTTGTGCCTCATCTCTTGGCCGTTTTGATTTAGATCTTTTTCAGCAAAGAGTTTAGTCCTCCAGAGTGTAAACCTGCAGTCACAGTTGAGGGACGAATTTCCCCTCCGGTCCACCTTAGGAGGAGTACAGCTCTGACCTTAATCTCAATTTTGAGGCTCCTGCGAGGTTGTGAATTAAATCAGTCCGATCCCTGTGTGTGTGTGTGTGTGTGTGTAGGGTAACGCCATATGGCCATGCTGATCATTAGGGAGGCTGCCGGAGGCAAGAAACCGCTGGAGTTACTCTCCTTACACACATTTCCACACACATATTCAGCCGCTCAGTGAGTGTCATGATGGATCGTGCGTAGAGGCTGTGATGGACCAGTGCACTTAAACTACGCGCACGCACACACACACACACACACACACACACACACACACACACACACAAACTCTCCAGTGTCGAAATGAAGGTCCTTCGTGTCTCCACAGATGGTGTTTGTCTCCTAAAGTCTCCTTGGTGCTGGTAAACAGAACCAGACCCAGACTGACCTGCCTTTAGGCTCTGAACATGCGTGTGTCTGTGTTTGTGTGCGTGTGTGTCTAACATGAGTATGTTTACCAGGATTGTGTGTGTCAAATGATCATTTATCTCGTAGAATTGTCTGTTTTTGAAGACAGTTAGTGAGATGAATAAAGACAGCATAGTAATGTACACACATACAGTAAAATGAACCAATAGACTGAGGAGGGACCACAGGGGGTTAATGAACGATTGAGTGAATGCTAATTGTCTGCTTTGATTTTAATTTTATCTGTAGATCTCTGGTTTCTTAGTTCTCCTAATGATAGTAGACTCATTACATACACAATTCTAAAGAACGAACAACTCACCATTTAATGGAGAAAATAATTAACTGATGATTAAAATAATCATTATTTATAACCGTATATTCACAGTTTGTGGTTAAGACAGCAGATTGATTCTGTCACACAACATTGTCCCGTCACTCTTTAATATTTTACACATTTCTTTCACTTCATTCAGCGTCACCCAACTCATGTTTGTCACTCGTGTTTGTTACCCCACCTGCCCAATAGTTATGTGCTCCACTGATTCTGATCAGATCATGATGATGATATTTGATCCAATCAATTCATCAGTGGAGCGAGTGGAGTGAAAAATGTCTAAACGGAGAGTGAGAAAAGTGTAAAAAGGCATTTAGAATATTCTGTGTACCCTCATGTTTACCCCCATCAGACCATCTGAACGTTCTCTGCACGTCCTCTCTCCAGGTGCCAACGCCAAGCTGCGCTACCAGATCACAGCAGGAAACACCATGGGCACCTTCGATGTGGAGCCTGAGGTTGGCACCATCTTTGTGGCCCAACCTCTGGACTACGAGATGGTGCAGCGCTACGAGCTGCGACTGGTTGCCTCCGACGGAAAGTGGGAGAATGAAACGCTGGTGGTGGTTCAGGTCATCAACCGCAACGACGAGGCGCCCATGTTCAGCCAAACTGAGTACCACGCTGTGGTAACAGAGGAGCTGACTGAACTGCCTATTCTGATCATGGAGGTCAGTTTGATTATTGTTAGATGTTGTATTCTTTTACCTCTTTTACACAGAGACACAGAACTTCCTAAAGAAAAGTATATGCATGTGTACATGTCAACTTGGTGCATGCTGGGACGTCTCACCACTCTCTGTGACCCGGCCAAGCGTGATACTCACAGAGCACAGCGGATGTGATGGACGGTTCTGTTCAACATTGTTAACTGTAATATCAGACAGAGAGAAAGAAGCACCTTGGACACAAAGTTCATGTTTACATGAACAAGATGGGAAACTATCAGGTTGAAGGCACACAATGTTAACTGTGCTGGTTACGCTTCAGAGGTGGAGGTCAATTAGCCTCCAGGAACGCAGGAGTGCGGCTCCAGTGTCAACATGCTAATTCATCACACATGTGTAATGTTATTTAACACAACAATCATCTTCGAACAATGACCCACTATTTGAAAAGTTTCCTCACAAAGTCACTCGACCTCTTTACTTGTGTGGTTTTCATTCGTGCTTCACCACACCTTCCTCTGGTACTCCACAGTAACATGCATGTGCAGCCAAACTCAATCAGATTAAAAAGGTGGAGGCATGTCGGTGAGGGCAGGGAAAGTAATCCCCCGTCAGAGAGGCATGTGTCACCTCCACCCGGCCTACTTCGCCTCGCCGGCTGGAATTGATTTGATGTGCTCTCAGCTCCTCTCTTGCTCTCAACAGTCTTTTCCAGCATGCCGCTCCCGGCCCCTCCCTGAACGTGTGGCACTCTCAACCCGGCGTATTAATACAATCGAGCAGATAGCGAACAGACGGGGACAATCCTATTTGAAATGAATATTGTTTGACTTCACCTGTGCAGCAGCCTCCTCTGTGGCGCTGCGACTGCTCATCTCCAATATTTTCTACCTGTTGTCAGGCGCTGCCGAGCGCCGCCGGGGGAGACTTCAAAGGCTCCTGTAAACAAAGCTCAAGAGAGAAAAGAGGAGAAGAAAGGGCAAAAGTCTGCTTTCTTCCGGCATTGTTTTAATTGCAGTGTGTGTCGCTGTGACAGATAGGAGAGGGTGGCGCTCAGGAGATAGCAGGACGGCAGGTTAATTAAACCAGCAGGACAAAGCAACAGAGAAATGTTTATTTGGTATTGTGAGGGCCGCTGCCTCCGCTCCCACCGTCAGCTTGCTGCCTCCTGAGCTTCTTGACATTTGTACATAATGAAAACTGTTCCGATAAGGAGCAGCGCTTCCTCTGAAGAATTTCATTAAGTGGGAGAGAACACGTTGATCCGGTGTGGACCTTCTGTAAGAGATGTCACTGTAAACACATTCTTCTCAATCATGTCAAATGATGAGCTTTAGCTCTGAGCAACGGTTGTTGGTGTCAGAGTCAACAGGAAACAGACACACACACACACACACACACACACACACACACACTAGCATCTGATGTTGTTTGATGAGCATCTGATGGTGCTGCCTCTTAAATCATGCGTTTACTTCTTCAGCCAATGAGAACGTGATCTCGGCGCGTTTGGTGAAGACAGTTGGTTCAGCAAGACATGCAAGATGAAGATGGAAAACAAAGACAAAAGATGATAAAAAAGACAAAGATGATGATACAAATAATGACAGATGGAAGAGATGTGTTACATTGTGTTTGGTGGATGATAATAATGATATAAACATAACGAAGACAGTAGCACCCTTTATAGGGCACTGATTGAAATACGAAATGTTGCATTTCAACCCCGGAGAATTATTAAAATTGAAAAATTATTAAAATTGAAAAATTTGTAATTTGTTGTTACAAATTGAGAGATGGAGATGAAACTGATCATATATTGTTTCTTACCCTATAAAGGGTTAAAATAATGAATAAAGTAAACTTTATAATGAAAATATAGCATTTGGAACTTCATCATCATCACAGGTCGACTTTCCTTTGAACACCTTTACTTTTCCAATCTTCATTTCATTTTCTCTGAACAGGACGAGGTTGAGGGATGGCAGAGGTTACAAATTTGTGTTATCTTGTCAGGTTTTGGCCACAGATCCAGACCAGGATGCCGACCAGACAGCTCTTCGCTATTCCCTCCATGGACAAGGCGCCGGTGGCGAGTTCACCATCAATGAACGCACTGGGAGAATTTATGCCCAACGCCGTCTGGATCGTGAGGAGCGCCCAGCCTGGAGATTCCTCGTCCTGGCTACCGATGAAGGAGGGGCGGGACTTACCGGATTCGCTGACGTGCTGTTAGAGGTCCAAGATGTCAACGACAATGCGCCCTTCTTCCCATGCCCGGTGCTGGAAGCAGACGGCTGCTTTGTGGGCAGCGTGCCTGAGAATTCTCCCGCCGACACCTCTGTCATGGAGATGCGCGCCATGGACCTGGACGACCCCAACGAGGGCAGGAACGCTGTGTTGACCTACAGCATCATCAAGAACATCCGCAACGAGATCAACCTCAACCTGTTCTCCATCAACGCTACCACAGGAACCCTCTACACAGTTCTCCGCTCTCTGGACCGGGAGGCAGAGGAGCGCTACCTGGTGGTGGTAGAAGCCAGAGATGGTGGGGGTTTGATGGGGACAGGTACAGCCACCATCATGATTTCTGATGTCAACGACCATCCACCCGTCTTCACTCAGAGGGTCTACAACGCCCAGGTGAGTCTGACTTTCAAAAATGACCAAGTGACATCCTCCTGCCACCACAGTAACAGACCTATCTGATGTGTCCACCAGATAACGGAGGACCTGGAGGTGAACAGCGAGGTTCTCGTAGTTTCTGCCACGGATGGAGACCAGGATGAGAATGCTGAGGTAACATTCAGCATCGTCGGGGGTGACGAGGACAGGAAGTTCTTTGTGGAAACAGACAAGGTGAACCGACGCGGTGTGATCAAACTCAAGAAGAAGGTCGACTTTGAGAAGCCCCACGAGCGAGCATTCAATCTGACCGTGAAGGCAGAGGATGCCGATTTCTTTAGCCTGGCTTATTGCATCATTCAGGTGGAAGATGCCAATGACCACGCCCCCGTCTTCCTCCCGCAATTCTATGAGTCACCACCAATGTTGGAGGACGTGCCTGTGGGGACGATTGTAGCTCAAGTCACCGCTTCAGATCTGGACTCGGGCCAAAATGGACGTTTTACCTACAGCATTTCCAACGAGTCCGACCCCTACAACCAGTTCCTGGTGGATCAGTCTGGTTGGGTTGTGGTGGCGGACTCTTTGGACAGGGAGAAAATCTCGCAGCATAGGATCATGGTCCTGGCCACAGACAGCGGGAGTCTGGCCCTGACAGGCACTGCCATCGTCATGGTTACTGTGCTGGATGTTAATGACAATGGGCCGGAGCTGGAGGCCTCTTACCAACCTGTTGTGTGGGAGAACATGGTGGCACCTCAGGCAGTACGAATGAATGAGACCTCCCTGCTCCTCCACGCCACTGACCGTGACACCTCGACCAATGGGGGGCCATTCGCAATACGCCTCCTGATGCTGACCTCAGACGCCACCAACTTCAACTTGACCGACTTTCGTAACGGCAGCGCTGCAATCACGGCCCTTCGAACCTTTGACCGCGAGCGTCAGAAAGAGTACCACCTCCCAATTCTCATGATTGACAGCGGGTCTCCTCCGATGAGCTCCACCAGCACGCTAACAGTCGTCATCGGCGACAGGAATGACCACCCTCACTCGCCAGGGCACACCAACTTCATTGTTTACAGTTATGACGGTGAGTTCTTGTTGGCGTTTATTGGATGGTTCAGCGTTTATCAGAGTTCACCAGGCGGTCTGAGGGGTGTGACCTGGAATCTTTGTGGTCACAGACAGGTTCTTTCTAACCTTCAGGTCCCCCAGTGTCCCTCCCACCACCTCCTGAGTGCTCTGTGCCCGTGTCTCATCACAGTCGAGTGCTCGCAGCCTCCCGCTCCTGCTCACATCACTTATTTAGTGTTTCCTACCATCTGTCAGCTCGCTGTAATTTGCTGGAAAAATGAAGGTTTTTCTGTAATGTATTTTTAGTGGATTCCCTCTGAGGGGCTTTTCCACATGAAAGTACATTAACCCGCTAATACGCATCCATCACATACCTCGCCAACACGCCATGAAGCAAACAATTAACTCGAGCTCTAGTCCCAGGTCTGACAGGCACACAAGCAGGAGCCGTTTTTAAAAAGGCCGCTGATTTCACAGCTACGGAGATTACAGTTCAGTTTTTAGGTGGAGAAAATGTGAGCACAGCTTCTGCCACCACTGTCAAACCGTGACCGTGTGCCAATGAGGCATCACCCGCCACTTTATCTCCTCGAGAAGCTTTCATTCCTTCCTTGTAACGTTTGGATACACCACAGGGACTCTCTTTCTTCCAAAACTCACGCTTCCTAAAAACTTTTTTATTCTTGCACTCTGACAGGTATTCTCCCAAAGACGTTACTTGGACAGGTTCAATCCCCCGACCTCGATGACTGGAGCGAGAAGACGTACCGATTCGAAGGCAAACCATCCAGGTACTTTGATCAGCTTGTGTAAAAACTACGTGGAGGCTGAAAGGTGATGTTGCACTGAGAGACGGAGCTAGTAGAGACAGAGAGTTACGACTGAGAGATTGACGACGTTTAACGGGGGAAAAGTCTTACTCTTCTCTAAGTAGAGAGCGAGGCAGTTACACTCCACCTTTGGTTTGAACCACGGTTGTAGCAATTAACTGGTTAACAATCGACGGCTGATTTTCATTGTTTTTTAAAAAGTTGTAACTCATTGCAGCTCAGATCTGCTCCTGATAGGAGCACAGCTGAGGCTTTTTGCTGTTGTGTGTTGATATCGTAAATCGTGATACTGTGAATTGTAGCAGTAAATCTGCAGTATCTGCTGGTCAGCATGTATGAGTGAATATTCCATCTATTAACAAAACAGATTATATCACATTGCACACATGATGCTTTTAGCTCTTGCAGGTGATAGAGCCGTCTGGTCCACAATCATCACGTAAAGGTGTAAAGGTTCACTGCGGTTTGCGGCCTTTGAAGCGTTTATATGTACTGTGGGCCAACACCTCCTGTAAAAGAAGTATCTCCTGTGCAAACATCTGACCGTGGTCTTCACTCACGTGGTCTCCACTCTCCTCTGGGGAGGAGAAGTCTTCCACTTCAAATAACAACAACCACGGTCTCACATGTTAAAACCTGCATGAGCAGGATGCTGCAGTCAGTTCGGATCCGTTTGAGCCAAATGAAACCAAAGTAAATGACTCAAAAACATGCTCACTGCAGATGTCCACTCACATGTGATGAGGGCTTTTGGGGGAGTGAAGAGCAGGTTGTGTCCCCTCACATGTGACACACAGCAGGAGGTGACAATCTCAAACCAGAGTGGGAACGACAGTACAAAGGTGTACAGGGACGTGGAGGAGGAATGAGAATGGGGGAGAGACAATGACAGATGAAGAAAGGGCAGAGGATGGTGAGAAGAGAGATAGGAAAGGGGATGTGACTTGTCAGGAACAGCTATTAATACTTCATAACCAGTGGTATTGAAAATTCCCAGTGAAGCGCAGCGAGGGCACTCGTTTTGTTTGATGAGGCGAGGCTTCATGTGACCACGTTGAAAGCCTGATTACACTCGCTGCCACCTTCATTTCTGACGAGACACCTACGCGCAGGCGACAAAAAAAACGCCCGAGAACAAAGGACACCTCAGAGAGAAAATTAGCACAGATCTGTCCGCGCTTGCACCCCCCGTCAGTCCAGCTCACAGTTTGTGCAGGGTCACATTGTTTACGCCGCAGCAAGCTTAGCATTTCTCACAGGAAAAAAAAAGATATTCACCCTGCATCTGTTGCTACATACGGCGGCCCGTTGTGTCCTCAGGATGAATTCAGAGACATCACGCCTGCTACTACTTCCCTCTACAGTCAGTAAAGTCAGTGTCTCGTACCGACAAGGAATTAGATATGGAATTCAGAATTAAATATGACATTGTCACCGTAGCACACGGACAGGTATCATCTGTTTGGTGGGTTTGGATCTGCATGTAAGAGAACGACGCAGCAGATCAAACAATTAAAAGACAGAACGACATCTGAACTGGATTAATAATCAATATAATGTGTCCAGTTTTATTTTTCTCTTATGAATGGACAAACTGTTGATCTGCTGCAGCGTTTGAACTCTTCAAAGCCTGACATGGTCCCAGGGAAGTACCGTCATGGAAGTCTCTCCCGGACACATTCTGGCCTCATTTCAGTCACGGTTAATTAATCCGTCTGGTTACATGAGCCTGATGGCGCACACCCAGGTTTGGACGTGGGCCACACTGCCCCCCACCCCCACGATGGAGATCCATGTTTGACCACAGACCAGTGGTGTGAGATTTATCCCAGATGTCTCATCTGAGAGAGTCAGATTTAAGATCTCATGGAAATTTACATGAATGGAACCGTCTGATGATTGACCCTCATCTTTAACATCCTGCTGATCAACAACGCCATTAATTGACAACTTAAAGGAGGAGTGCAACATTTGCTGGGCAAGGTTCCATGTCAGTAGATTGATGACAGACACACAGAAGGTACACACAGAATTGTTTTTCAAAGAATGTGAGCACAAACTAACCTCAGTGAAATATGTCTATTTTTTGTATATAGGCGAAATGTGAAAACATATTTTTTTGTGGAAGAGAATCATTTTTCAGTCCAGAAAAAAAGTTTTTTATTATTATTACTGTCCAATGACAGACTGGTTACCATCAGGGGAGAGAAGGTATTCTAAGCAGGTCTGTGTGTGTGTGTGTGTGTTTATTTATCTTTTTTCCTGTGCTAATTAATCCCCCTATTTATTTACTACCTTATGTATATGTTTTGATGTTTTATTGTGATTTACTTCATATTTCAGCTTCTCGTGCATGTCTACTAGCAGGACACAGGAAATGTGATGAAATGTAAATAAACATCTGAAACATCCGCAGGTTGTTCAGTCTGAACCAGAGCTCAGGTCAGCTCACGATCAGGGAGGGGCTTGCTCCCGGCTCATACCGCCTGCAGGTACGCGTGTCTGACCTCACCTGGCCAGACATCACATCCACCGTTCAAGTGGACGTGAGGGAGCTGCAGCAGGAAGCTCTGGAGAACGCCGCCTCCATCCGCCTTCATAGTACGTCTGGTGATGATTTTTTAAACTTCCATCATTACATGATGATGCCATGACCTGTCATGATGCCATGTTCTTAGATATCTTCTGTCCTTCCACTGCTTTTTCTTTTCCTCTGCCTTTTCTTCCTGTTTATCTCTGATGACTTCCTCTGGATGTCAACAGACTGATTAACAACATTTGAACTTTCTCATCCTGCAGATTTAACTGTGGCAGAGTTTTTCAGCAGCAGTGGAAGTGAAGACAGTCTGTTCTCTCGTTTGGGACGACTGTTGGCTGAATCCCTGCGAACATTGCCAGAAAATGTCCAGATATTTTCTGTGGGTGATGCTGGCCAGCCAGGAAGCAAGGAGCTGAATGTGTGGTTCGCTGCTCATGGCTCACCATACTACAAAGCTGAGAAGCTGCTTGGCTACGTGGCGGCAAACAAAGCAAAGGTAAGAAGAGGACAGAGTGTGAAGCGAAGTAGATTTAACAAATCTGTACATGTTCTACTCTGGTGACTTTATGACAGTGGAGCTGCCAACGTCCTGTCTTCATCAGTCCATAGATGATTTAACTGGCACCTGGACAGGTGGTTGATGCTGATGTCAGCGTAGCTGGGATAGAGTTTGAGCAATTAATTTTGATGGAGAAATGTCTCCATGGAAACACACTTTCACGTAAAGAGAGGGAAAAGTGGCAGCGCACAGGCAGTTAATGAACACATTAGTTACACATTAATTAACCATCACTTTCACGCACAACTACACAGGTTACTTCAATGTACTCACTTCTCTGCAGTGTGCACTCACACACACACACACACACACAGACACACACACTACTGATTATGGATAGGAATACTTCAGAGCTACTAAAAGGCCAAGAAGAGCTGTTGACCTGAGCTCAGTAACATGAGTGACTGGATGAGGATGACAGACATTGAACCACGCAAACACACAAATTAAACCGACATGCACACACACTGAGCCACATCATTTTCAAATATTCAAATTGACATCTTTCTGTTAAATAAATGATGTCGGATTAGGATTAAAGGACATGAATGTATCAGAAGACATATCACTGCCAGAGCCACCTCTTAGAAAAGTCACTGTTTCTGCTGGTTTCCAAACACACTTATGCAATTCTTGATTCTGTGGTTCTTTTTATTTTAAAGATAGAGATATACTGCCGTTCAAAAGTTTAGGGACCGTGTTTTTGAAGGAAAAGCACTGTTTATTTTAAGATGAAGAGAACGTTAAGTTAATCATAAATTCAGTCCAACCATTATTGATATGATAAATGAGTATTCTACATTCTACATCGGTGTACCATTTCCAGCAACCATTGCTCCTGTGTCTACTGGTCTAATGGTACATTGTGTTAGCTAAGCCCATTAAAAGGCTAATTGACGATTACAAAATCATTGGTCAATTGTGTTAGCACAAGGGAAAACTGTTGATTAGAGAAGCTGTAAAACTTCAGAACAGATGTTGTGATTTTATGGACTCACTGATTGGACCAGTGGTGGAATAAAAAAATAAAATGACTATTTACTCCTTTTGCTAACAAACTAAAGTAGAATGATGAGTTGAAAGCAACAAGTCTATGATGAGAACAGTTGAGTTCCACCCACATCATACAGTTTATTATTTGCATGTATGGATGTGAAAACACTGGCATTCATCATACTGAGTGAACGCCCACAGACCCACTGCTGCTACTGTGAGAAGTCATTAAAACATCATAAAAGAATCACTGACAGCCCACAAGCACACAAAATAAGTGTAATATCTCAGGTTAAAACCATAATAATGCGTCACATGCGCAAGTAGACAGTGTTGAAAGTGGAACGCTGCAGGAGGAGTTTACGTCACAGAGGATAAAAAGAATCAGATAAATAATTAAACCCTCAAAAAAGACACACACACACACACAGTCAGAGAGAGACAGGTAGCCCTGAGGGATGGGATGAAAAACTCTCACACCCACAGAGACAAAATGAGGAAGAGGAATCACAATAACGAGCAGAAAGAAAACAAATAAGAGCAAAGCTTGTTCAACAGCACGCACAAATAACGACACATAAATAATATTAATAGAGCAAACTGAGGCGCTCAACGTCATCAGAGGAATCTACAGCTGAGATGTTACGTTCACAAATGTTTCACACCAAATCAAATTTTCATTCTACCTTTGTTTTAACAAGTGTCCATTAGCTTTATAATTACTGCGAGTCTCATAGTTTAACTTAGTGCTCGTTTTATTTCGATGTAGAACGTGATTATGATGTGATTTTACTTTCTTCTCTTTCCAAACCATAGTTTGGAACCACTGGGGTGGTTGTATTTTCAAGTCAGGCAGGTTTACACACTGACTGTGTGTTAGCAATTCAGCTTCTCTCATTTACAACATGAACATCTGGTCGCCTTGTCGCGTGTCATTCATTTCATTCTTTTGTTTAGTATTTAATTACTTTCATTTATCTCTAACCGGACTGTCGTCTGTTTCCTCTCCAGCTGGAGGCCTCACTGGGCGTGTCTATCTCTCAGGTGGGCGTTGACGACTGTCCCGACACCGACTGCAGTCAGTTCGGTGGCTGCAGCTCTGATGTGTCATTCAGCCAGTCCCCGGTTGCTCTCAGCTCGGGTAATGTCTCGCTGGTGTCGCTGTCGGCCAAAACAACGGCACGTTGCGGCTGCAGAGGCCGAGAGGCAAGCCACCTCCTCTGCTCCGCATACTCCACCAACCCCTGTCTGAACGGAGGCACCTGCCAGGACGGCCCACTGGGATACAGGTAGATGCAGGGTGGAGTCAGAGACGACTGGATCGGTGCCATGTGGCCGACTGAATTGTCTTTGTAGTGTCACAGTATCTTTGATAATCATCATCTGCTGCATGTGGAGACGTGTTTTATGAGTTCTCCTCATAATTATCAGCTCAGTTTTACTGCATTAGATATACTTTAACATGACATCTCTGTGAAGCAGGATGAACCTCGGTTCATCCAGGCTTTGCTTTCATCTCCTGTCTCCCCGTTTATTGTGAATATTGTTCACAGGTCAGGAAAAGAATCTAAATTATTAGTACAATTATTAAAATTATTAGTACAAATACATATAACACACAGCATTAGGATGTTCTCCGTACCGTGACTAGTTTTGACTCTATGACACTATGCAGCTACAAGTGATGGATAATATTTGTATAATATTAAACTAAATTCTAAATGTAATTAAAAATATCTCTGTTGTAAAATAATCAACATCATTCACATCCATGTGGAACAAGGGACAAAACCATCCAAACTTGAATCTGCCTCAGTCTGTGTCTTTCGATGTATCACTCTTGTATCACCGGCTCTAACGGACGTTTGACGGCTGTAATGGAAACATGCGTCGTTTTCCAGGTGCAGTGGAAGAGTGGCGGTGCATGTCATGGCTGTTGCATTAGAACACGTGGATTCAGTTTCATTCATCCAGGGATGGTTGTGTGTCACAGATGTAAGTGCCCTCCCATGTTTGACGGGCCTGAGTGCCAGCAGACCAAACACAGCTTCAGCGGTCAGGGCTATGCCTGGTTCCCCCCCATCGTGCCTTGTTTCCAGAGCCACATTTCCCTGGAGTTTCTGGCAGAGTCAGCCAACGGGCTGCTCCTCTACAACGGGCCGCTCGGCCCCGCTCACATGGGAGAAAAGGAAGACTTCATCGCCATAGGTGAGGAGACCCACATACTGAGGAATGATGATGTCGTAACAGCTGATAGGTGAAAATGTAAAGAATGTGCCGGCGCCCTGGTTGCTGGTTTTGCTACGACATTTAGGCCACACCCCAGAGAAATGTCTCGAAGCTCATGTTAGGTCACACTTATATTTCATCTGATCCAATCTTATATACAGTCTATGAACGTAACAGAAACCAAAGCTGGTGACGAGGTCACAGGAAACCGCTGAGTCACATTATAACTCAGAAGAACTTGACCTTGGTGAGCTGATGTTCAGTTCAGTTCAGTTCAGAACAATGTGATGTCTCCTCTGCTTCAGGAACTAGATTCTTGGAGGGAGGCGGTGACTTTCCACACTGCTCTGCCACTTTAAACAGTTTGTTCTTCTTAACGCTCTAACAAAGACGCTAATCTTCCAATACTGCACCAAACAGCGAGCAAATCGATGCAGTCCGACCAAGAGCTCCCAGTGGTCATGATGGGCTCCTGGCGGATCAGCGTCCTAACACCTCTCGCATAATCTTTGGCTTTAAACTTATGTAATTATTGAATGTGTGCCGTGACATTGTGGGTCCTGTGGGGTCAAAGATGGCTGCAGCATTGATCACTGTCATCTCTACTGTTCGATAACATGTCTCCCATACGCCATGTTTACCAAAGTGGAGAGAAAACAAGCAGAGAACTGTCCCAGTGGATTTCTTCTCTTCTTCATGGGCTGGAGCTTGTGTCATGTGATAGAAGGAGAACAGGAGGTTCAGTTCTAAACAAGAGAGAAAATCCTCCTACTAAACTCTTCTACTAGGGTGTGAATGTGATTGATGGACAGATGGTTGAACGTGACCAAAAAAGTTAAATCAGAAACTCTTGTTCCTCTTAGAGCTGAGGAACGGTGTTCCAGCTCTGAGTATTAACCACGGCTCAGGAACATTGACCCTGCAGCTCCCGCCCAGATCTACTGTCACTGACCGACGGTGGCATCGTCTTGACATCACCAGCGATGGAAAGGTGAGGAAAACAATGAAAAATGTAATACAGGAACAACATAAGAAAAAAAAACACATTATATTGAATATTTAGTCTCAGGTAAAACTGCTATTTGTTTCTCTTTGCACACAAACTGCATCTGTATGTGTTCAGGCCGTCCAGCTGGTCCTGGATCAGTGTGGTGGGACAGCAGTCAGTGAACTGGAGGGTGTCGGGGGGAACTTTGACAAGACGGATGAGTCGAGCTGCAGAGCTTCGGGAGAGACGCCTGGCAGCCAGAGGTCAGAGGTCAAAGTAAATGCACACTGCAGCTATGATCGTTTATCGTTTATTCACACCCCCCCCCTTTTCTCCTCCCTTCCTTTCTTTCCTGTCCTCAGGTATCTCGATGTGTTCCAGCCTCTTCAGCTGGGAGGAGTGAAGGAAACGTCTTCTCATCGTCATTACCACAGTTTCACTGGCTGCATCCGCAACCTGATGGTGGACAGTCAGGTAACTATCCCAGTGTGTGTGTCTGTGTGTGTGTCTGTGTGTGTGTGTGTGTGACAACAATTACAGCGGCTGTACAGTGAACTGTATCTTTCTTCCCACCGTTTGTGTTTTGGTTTCCTGCTCAGATCTCACTCTTGTCTCTCCCGTCCTCAGGTGTATGACCTGGCGTCTCCAGGTGAGAGCGTGGACAGCGCCCCAGGCTGCCATCTGACAGACGGTGTGTGTGTGACGGCAGGCGGCCCCTCCTGCGGCCTCCACGCCTCCTGCCTCGCCGACTGGGGCTCCTTCAGCTGCGAGTGCCACCCAGGCTACACGGGGCACAAGTGTGACAGAGGTGAGAGGTCGTTAGCAGTCAACGCTGGGAGAAATTCACATATTCGTTTTGTCTTCTGTCACATGAGCCCAGCCTGGCTGTCGATGGTCCTTCGTCATCATAAACATCGTTCTCGTCCTCTCAGCTGTCCAAGACTTCTCCTTCGACTCGGGCGGCGTCGTTCGTTTTCAGCTCAGAGGAGGTGGCAGCTCTCGTCACACAGACGTCCAGCTGCTCCTGCGAACCAGAGCCACCTCAGGGACCCTGGTCTCCGTGACGTCCCAGGAGGGCAACGAGTACATTGTCCTGGAGGTGAGCAATGACCTTTGACCTCACACACTTCCTTCCCCGTAAATTTTGTCACAGACAAGGGAGAAACTAGAGATGACAAGGCAGGATGTACTGATTCTCTGTGGATGGATTCATGCAGTGAACGTGAGCGATGAGCGATCAAAGATGAACTGCAGATCAGTTAAGAACATCAAGAACATGTTAAAATCCAGGTTCATCTCCGTCATTCGGTGATGAAATTTCTAAAATGAGAGTCTAACTTGTAACTTGTAACTTGTAGCTTTATTGCATGTTTTGTGCTTCGGCACAGTAAGCGTTGTAAAACGCTGTAAAAAGTACGGCACGTCACATTGACTCAACCACAACACACACTGTATGTTCGTTCTGCGAATCAGGGGATTTTACTTTGAATTTTGACCTTTCCATCATCACTTACCGATGCGATGCTTCTAGATGTGCATCTAAACGGGCTGATGGAAACATGGCTGTTGACCTTGTATTCTCCCCCCATCCAGATCGTAGAGGGTCACCTGTCTGTTCGGGCCAACCTCGGCGATGGCGCCCACACGCTGCATCTACCTGGCCAGCGGGTGGACATAGGCCAGTGGGTTCTGGTCCGCTTCAGACGCCATGACAACCTGTTCACCCTGCAGCTCGAGCAGGGAGGCGGCTCACGGGAGGTCCAGGGCCGCCTTGGGGGCCACAGGGAGATGGTGGTCCACTCAGCCAGCGTGACGGTCGGGAACGGAGCAGACGCTCAGGATGACTTCCAGGGTGAGTGCGGCTCGTGTTGAGCGACTTCCAGGAAGGAGGCAAACGATAACCGGACTTCCCCTCCTCCAGGCTGCATGCGGGATGTTCGTTTTAACGGCCGTGGCCTCCCCCTGGACGGGCAGAGCCGTGACCTGGTGAGCGTGTTGGAGCGGCGTGGCGTCACCTCGGGCTGCTCCAGCAACGCCTGCAGCACTCAGCCCTGCCGCAGCCCGCTGCACTGCATCGATCTGTGGCGCAAACACCAGTGCAGGTAAAAGCTTTTCGTACTAGTCATCATCTACGGATGAGTTCAGGTGCACCTGACGGCCTCCTCACATGTCTCGGCCTCCTCCCAGGTGCCCTGGTGCTCAGGTGATGGTGACAGACGACTCCGGTCAGGAGCGTTGTGTGCCTTCACCCTGCGGAGCCTCCTCCTGCCGCAACGGTGGCATTTGCCAGGCGCTTTCCCCAGACAGTTACCGGTGCCGTTGTCTGGAGGGCTTCAGGGGTCAACGCTGCGAGCTGGGGCAGGTCAAAGGTCACCGACTGGCTGCTCTCAGCCCCAGCTCCATTCTGGCCATCAGCATGTGTCTGCTTGTCTTCTTTGGTGAATATGATTCTGATCAAATCACGCATTTTAAAAGTAATAAAAGCAAAGCAAGAAGTACTGATACTCAGCAGTGATGAATAAAATATTTGACTGCAGTTTACAGTCATCAAACCTTCTTTAATCAGTCGCTAATACTAACTCACAGGAAGGAAACCAAATGTGTCCCAGTGGGGCAGAAGACGCAGCATATTCATGTTGTCTCCCGTGTGTGTGTGTGTGTGTGTGTGTGTGTGTGTAGCGGTGCTGGTGGCAGTGACGGTGTGGAACCAGAAAGGCAGCCGTAACAAGTTCAGGAAGCGAGGAGTTTACCACATCCCTGCTGAACACGAGAGCTGGGAGGACATCCGAGAAAACATTCTCAACTACAACGAGGAGGGAGGAGGGGAGCAGGACCAGGTATATACACACACACACACACACACACACACACACACACTCATCTGAACATTTACAAACTGTGAACCCACATGTGAAAGTTGCCTCACAGTGTCTCAGCTCTGAGCACAGACAACTTACAGGTAAACCCCCAAAGCACTTTTACACTAGCGTTCCTTAGTGGCGCCCTCTACAGGTTGAAACAGGACTATTTCACTTATTTTAGGCCATTGTTGGCTGCAGGTCCCCTCGTATAAAAGCAGCTTCTCCTGCGCGAACAGCTCATGTTGCTCTGGACAGCTGTGGTCTTCACTAACTATGGAGGGAAAAATATTTGTCAATGCTGCCAGGGGTCGGGAGGCGGGGCTTCTCTTGTCCTCCCGACCCTGCCTTTGGAGAGACGCCAGCTGACTGGAGTTTCGTGACATTTCATTGAAGTCAGTGAACGTCATGAACTGTGTCTTTCCCCTCAGAACGGCTACGACATCACAGAGCTGAAGCGTCCGCTGTGCTCCAGTCTTTCTCAGTCCTCCTCCTGCACCACCGCCCCACTCATCAAATCTTCGCCCGGCTCACAGGAGGAGGTGCACCCGTCCGGTTCCTCCTGCAGCTCTGGCGCCCCCTACCTGAGCATCCCAAACCACCCTCAGCACGCTGCCCGCTACCCTAGCGACGCAGGCTACACCTGCTACATCCCTCATGGCAGCAAACAGTCCGGTGACACAGGGGATTACGCAACCCAAACAGCATCTCGCTCACACGAGGACTTTAAAAGCTACGTGGCACGCATCATCTGGGAGGCGGACAATGACAGCGAGGCTTTCCCGCTGGATGCCTACCACGTCTGGTGCCTGGAAGGCTCAGGGTCACCGGCAGGAAGCCTCAGCTCTCTGGGTTCAGCAGCGCCCCCTCCAAACGATGAGGAGGAGGACGGCGAAGGGGCGTTTGTATACGACCGGCTGTCGCTTTGGGGCCCAAAGTTCCAGACTCTGAGCGAGATGTATGACCGGCCTCAGCTGGCGCTCACGTACAGGGAGGCAGTGGCGTACATACAAGGGAGGCACAGCCTGGAGCCTCTGCCTTATCACCACTAGGGGGCACCAAGACACAGTTGCCTCACGCCAAAGCTGGACAATCAGTCAGAAAGGATTATCAGTTCTACAATCCAATAAAAAACTGCAGAAAATAAGATGTTCATGACTGAACTTTACGCTGGCGTCCCTAATATTTTGACCGTCCAGTTGACCATTCCAACCCTTAAACTTCATCTTCACATCAACTGCAGGGAGGAAAACATATTCAATCATTTGATGTGCGGATGCAGTAAAAGTGAAAAGAAATCCAGTATTATTTCTTTTACAGTTCAAACTTTGTCAGTAAATTGTTTTTAAAAATGATTACTGATCAGTTCATGTCCTCAGGGAGACATTGCTCATCGGTAGAATTTATTTTGTGTATACGATGTATTTGGTGATCATGAGCATTTCCAGCTATATGTCACTTTGATGCAGATAGTTTCATTCGATAAAACTCAACCGTAGAAAATAAAACTGATGAAAGTGCCGTCACCACAACAGAGGCCTAAGACGGTGGAAGAAAAAACAACCCCCCAACGCTCTTTTGCTCTAAAGAACCATACTCTACAAGCTGAAACCAGCTTTTGCACTTAGATTCTGCTGTTCTGCTGCAGCTGCTGGTATTTTAGGTACCAACTATCCTCTTGGCCTCTCCCCTTCCCTCCATCCACGCTCACGTTGCTCTAGACCACCGGGGTCTAACAGGAGACTCAGACGTTGAGAATTGTCCGACTTTCTGTCTCAAACATGCTAAAACTCACAGCCTGACAGAGGAGGGAGCATTGTGTAACGGGGCGGGGCTTATCTCGTCTTGCCGCCATGTTGAGGCACATCAGCTGATACTTTGGGGTTCATTTACACTTCAGGCACCATCGTGTCTGGTCCTCTCAGCTGTGTCACAGCCTTATGAATGTCATTTCATCAGGAGTCGTGAGTACAGTACAATCACATTTGATGAAGGGACTTTTAAAGGTCACGTAAGTGTGCGTCACTCGATCCAGCAAGATGGCAACTGGTCATCTTGAAAACATTTTGTCTGCACTTCCTCTCGTGATTTGTCTGATATTTTCAAATATTGTCCAAAATGGGGTACGAGTTGTACTATCAGATATATTCCAGATACAGATTAAATGAGTTTTTTGTACAGGAAGCTGTGCATCCAAACAAAACCACACGTGTGTTTTCCAGGCTGATGTGTCACATGTGAGTTGTTGTGTGTGCGACATCTGTCCACGTGGAATCAGTGTGAGCATGGTCTCTCTTCATGCTAGAGGAGTGTTGATCTTTACAGTATGATGTAAATATGGATGTTTTATAGGAACCTAAATATTCCTTTTGTATATGACTTTTAATAAAACAGATTTCCCCCAATAAATTGACTCATGTAATTCCTTCTTTTATTTTATTTTTATTCATATGAGCTGATGTGATGGTCAATCACGCTTTAATATCGATTTACTTCCTGGTAAACAGTTTAAAACAACAACCACTGAGCTGTACAGATTGTTTCATATGTGACACAATGCTGCCACCATGTGGACGCATGTTGGAGTTTTTCTCTATCTCTCTCTTTCTCTATCATGCTGCTTGACAGAAAAAAGAACAAAACTCATTCAGGATTTTTAGTTTTCACAACTTTCCAAATACATTTCATAGTTAAGTGATGATTCTAGATACCACCATATAGTAGTACTATGCACTATTGGTTCCAGACGGGGCTGTTTTTTTTCCGGGTGCACTTGGAGATTGTAGCTAGGTCATTTTAACATACAACCATATGGAAAAAATATAGGGATGGACGAAAAATGTAAACGGAACTATTCTTCTTGTTATTATTCATTAGAAATAAAGATGTTTGTTAAGTTGGTTGGAGTATCCTGGGAACATACGTAGTGTGTACATATAGTATGTGAACATATAGACATATAGACATCTATCTATCTTCACATCTATGTGTGAACACTACCGAAACACATTTAGACATTGTCACACACACTCTCTTTCTCCTCTGAACCTCCTGCAGTGTATTGTGTCTGGGAAAGCGTGGCCACACACACACACACACACAGAGACAACACTTACACCGAACCCAGATGAAGACATTCAATAAAGATAAATACGTTAAGACATTTTATTCCATCATTAGATTTGAGTTCATCAAAAATGATTTATTTGTATTATTTGTTGTCAATATTGCAGTTTGTTGGACATTTTACTGTGAAAATGTATAATACCCAACACTTTTGATTTAATTACAAATATATATGCATGTTACTTATCACATTAGTTTATACTCCATGAGTCCAGCTGAACAAATATTCATTAAGTGTATCAGGTTTATTTGAGTTTGAAACATTTAGCAATTATTAAAATCAGTTTGAAACTTTCTGTATTGGATTCTAATTATTTTTGATAATTAGATTACCTTTTTTTTCTTACACAGCCAGTCCTGTCAGAAACACTATTAGTACAATAATGTTGAAGGACAGACAGACTGAGGGCCTCTTGGTCCTATAGAGGTCACAGACAATACAGACAAGCCAGACAGAAGCTGCTGCGACCTGCGATCCCCAACCCCCATAAACACCCCAAACACACACTCTCTCTCACACACACACACACACAGGAATGCCTATGCAGCCTTTTGTAGGTTCCCAGAGTTATATTGTGGCAATATCACCATCTTAATTAAATGTTTGTAGAAATGTTCAAGTTAAGGTTGAGGACCCTTATGACTAAAATAAAAACTTAAATGATCTGATGTTCGTACTGCTGACAAAGTAGTTCCAGGATGAAATCGGTATGTTGAAGGGTCAATGAAGCTCTAAAGCCCTCAAAATGTCAGTCTGAAATGATACTCACTCTAGTGGCTGTGGAAATGACTTGGGAGCAAAGAGGAAATGAGACTTCATCATGGTGGAAGCACAAGAGGAAGGAATTTTCAGCTTCATCTGATCAGGCAAAGCTTCATGTACTTCATCCCATTCAAAATAACTGAACTTCCTATTTACATTTTTATTTTACTCCTTCACCATTTTATTTTTCTGTTAATTCATCTCAAATTCTCAATCTCAGATTACATGTGACATTGATCAACTGCTTAATTAAGACATTCAACTACTGTGACATCACCAGGACCTTCAGGTTGATTTAAGGAAGCTTCATCACTCAGTGTGATTTTTCTCAACAACACGTGAAGGTTTTTCTTTGCACATGCAGGAATTCCGTTTTCTCAGTGAGTGTCTTCACACTAAACTGAGACCTGCAGACCTCCACCATCACTGACACACAGACGCTGACAGGACGTGTCACCGACCAACCAGAGGGACTTTAAATAATGCATGTTACTGTTTGTCATTTATTTCAAACATTGCAATATAAAAGAAAATTACACATTTGTGAATTGATCTATTTACAAAAATACATTCTTTGCTCTAAATACAGTCTACATGGTTTATTCGTTCACGCCGTCCCGCTGCAGAGGCCTCAGCTTCAGTCACAGGTTTGCTCCATCAGCCGGACAGTTTCTCATAAAAGGCACGAATGAGGATAGACCAGCGCACAATCATAAATAGCTGTTGCCTCTGGCAGCTAATTCACTTCCTTTCTTGGTTTTAAACCCATAGGTTTAATTAATAAATATGAGCACGCAAAAGAAGTCTTTGTAGGCAGGTTTCCTACATGAATCAAGTTTCACAGGAATGTAACAAGTTTCAACAGTATAAAACAACAAAAAACTGCCACAAACACAGGAGGGTGAATCTGCTGTTTGTTCCTGTGGAGCACCAGTTATGTGTAAATTCACGGTTACACACCAGAAACTATGGCAGCATAAATGATCCGTTGAAACTAGTCAAAGGAATTTCCCCACATATGGAAACTCACCATAGCACCATAAAAGCGTCAGCTCCAGTAAATCTCAGAGACACCTGACAGGTGAAGAGCAGCTAACCAGATCTGATAAAGTTGTGGCAGCAGAGATCATCTGTCAGATTAACTCCAACTCTCTACATAAAAGTCCCAATTTAGTGTTTAAAACAATAAAAAAAAAGGACTTTTCCCCACTCAGATCTGTTGTCGTTCACTTCAGGTCAGACTGGAGGTAGGCTGGTGTTCAGCTTGTATCCTGCTCAGTGATTGGCCGGTTTCTCTGTGCTGCTGGGTGGAGTCAGGATCGGCCCCACAGCGACAGGGGACATCTGACGGTCAGCGCTGTCCATCCGACGGTCCTGAGCTTTTCTCTGCAAGAGACAGAATGTTGGTCAGTGGAGGTTTTAACTCTTGTCTGAGATGAAGTTTTCAGCTTTTTGTGACGTTTCATGAGTCACTGGAGCCGACGTCAAATTAGCTAAAAAGTTATTTTACTACACGACAATACGACATTTGACAGCGGTGATGTGTGTCCAGCTCACCAGCAGGTCCAGATAGCCGACGTGTGTCTGGATGTTGTGGCGGTCGTCCCCTTTGACTTTGGCGAAGGTCTTCAGCTGAGGTTTGGGTTCAGATCGGAGCGTGTCCATGAAGGGACTCATCCACCGGACGCAGGGCGCCACACTCTCCCATGTCAGCCCTGGAGCAGGAGAACAGTGGTGAACACAGGAAATCTTCATGTGGCTATGAGTCGGTCAGCTGGTTCCAGACCAGCTCTGGAGAGAGGAGCAGCTCTTAAACCTGAGACTTTGTGGACCACGTCGAAGGTGGAGAAGTGGCAGAAGGCGGCCGCAGCCAGGATGCTGTAGCTGAAGTCCAGCGAGCTGATGTCCATCATACACAAGTCCAAGAGCTGAGGCAAACAGGTCAAAGGTCATCACAGGGACACTTCATTCATCTACACCATTACTGAATGTCATATTAATTTAATCAAAGACGGGTCTGTACCTGGGTGATCTGGATGTATGTGTCCTGGGAGAACTGAGGAACCAGGAAGTTCTCTTCATCTTTCTGGGCGTCAACCTGAGCGTAGAGTTTCAACCAGGAGATCGGCGTCTCTGGACAAAGGTTCCAGTCAAGAGCCTGCATGAGAGACACGGGTTAACGGTCCAGTTCCACATCACTCAAACGTCGACTTCTGACCGGTGATACCTTTAGAATGTGAAGCTCCGTGCGCTGGATGTCCCACATGTCGCAGGCGCCGTCTGTCACGTAGGCAAACTCATAGATTTTAGGAGGGTAGATCTCCTGGAAGGACCAATGAGTTAAGTCAGTATCAGTTGTCTTTGCTGTGATCACAAAAACCAAACAAACCATGTGACCCATCGCTGCAGAGGGACTAACCTCTATCTTGGAGGCGATGAAGAGCGCAGTGATGCCAATGAGCTGCAGGTAGTCTTTGTTGACGTCCTCTTGAGTCAGCATGAAGCGGTCGAAGTAGTCTTGTGCCAGGTATGCGGTTTGCCGGTGGAGGCTGTACACCTCGCTCACCTGCACGGAGGAGTTACACCAGCTCAGTCATGTTCACGGGAAAATGCATTTTAAAAATGACTACAGAGGTAAATAAAACCGCTCACCTCCAACAGCCAGTCGAGCAGAATCGCTCGCATGTTGGGCTGCAGTTTGGGGTGCCGCTGCATGTAGCTCATGTCGTGAACGTACTTGAGCTCCTTGTTGAGCATTTTGATCCACACGTCATCTGAACTGGCCCAGCTGGAACCGAGGGAGCGTTTGTAATACTCAAACATACGAACCCATTTACAGACAAAGACCAATCACAAAAACAAGTTTGATGTGTGTGTGTGTGTGTGGGGGGGTGAATGAGGTGTCAAACATACCTGAGGTGAGGAATGGGAGAGGCCTTGATGAAGAGGTTTTTGAATGTGTACTGTTTGAAGCTGGACGGGTCTGTGGGCTCCAGTTCTTTGTGTGGAGTTTCTATGAGGACACATGGAGTGGCTCCGTCCTCCGACCAACACTTCTGAAAAACACAGTACACAAGTCGGTGAGACAAGTGAGAAGCAGCTGATCCGAGGTCAGATTCCCAGAGAAGAGACATCCTGCTGCAGGTAAGAGGAGAATCACGACGCAAAACATCTGTACGAATCTGCAGCGGCACAATTCAATCAAAGTGAACGTGTAAATGTGTTGAAATTGTCCCATTAGACCAGTAAAATTTCTAGTGACGTCTAGTGGCCGACACTTGGTACTACACTTCAGTTTCTGGTGGAGACAGATCAACATCTAAATGGTTTCTGCCTGAAGTGATACGGTGTGAAAGTAAGGTAAGACAAATGGTACAAGGAACGACGAGGGGAAAAAAAACAAAATATCTTCACACTGGTGAAAACACACCAGCAATTGGACACATCCCAACTGTACACACACACACACACACACACACACACACACACACACACTAACACCAACCTGGATTTCATAGCTTTGTTTCTTGGCTGCTGGCTGAGGCTTTTTCTTGATTGGCTGCAGAGAAACAAACTGGTGAGACAGACGGTGTGACGTGTGTAATAAACTAAACGCTCTTTGTACTTCATTTGTAAAGTGTTCATTAAAAACAGTGTTCTGCTAACAAACCTCTGACTTCCTTTTCCTCAGTGGGCATCTGACCGTCGGCTCAGGTGTGTTGGAATCTCTGGCTTGTAATGTAATGCGACCGCTGCAGCAGAGAACACACAACATTCACATGACACATTAAGAACGACAGGAGGCCAATGCGATGTAGAAACACTCGTTGGCCTTTAACACCAGTGTCAATGCTGATCAATGAACGGGTGTCAGCCATCTTGGTCAGCCTGCAGACTTACCTGCGCCTGGACATGATGGAGCTGTTTCACACTGCCTGCAAACACACCAAACAGGGGTCTGTCAGTCACAGGTCGGTTTTAAACCACACAAACATACAGGAAAACAGGAAGACATGTACATGACTGAGACCAGACCCCCAAGCCCCATCATCATCATCATCATCATCAACATGTTGTCACAACGGTTCTAAAAGCCTGAATTACACAAACATGAATAATTATTTGTGTGAAAATGACTGAAGAAGAGGGCTTCATGCTGAGACCTTTCAAACTGTGTGGGGACAACTTGGAGCCGAACTAGCCATTAGCTCACTGTGGCCAAAAGGGAGGGGGGCTGTTGTTCCTCCATTTTGAACAAAAACTGATAAAACTCCTTAAATTCAAACCATTCTGACCCCTTGGGATAGATGGTACACGTTTCCACAACCTGTGGCCTGAGTGTGATGTAAGAAAACCGCCGGAATATGAACATTAATCGATCATTCAAACTGAAAGACGCGCCAATTTCCACGGCGCTAAGCGGGAGGAACCGAGTCCTGCCTCCCCGAAACTCCTCCAGGTCGGAGGCGACCAACTGGAGGAAATGTCCGCTAAAACGGACCCATCGTGGCTTTGTAAGGCCTTCAACCCCGAGGACAGACCCACAGGTTCCAGATATCTGCAACCCAGACTTCTAAAACACCTCCAGTGACTGAAGAACGCGGGACTTGTGGAGGGCAGAGTCGTTAGCAGAGAGTCGTTAGCCGAGAGTCGTTAGCAGGCTGCTATCTAGGTCACCACAGGCGACTTTCTATCAACTTTACCTCCAAATCCTCCTCCGACCAGCTCCAGTCTGACAACGAACTGCTGCTTTCTGCCCCGAACACGAGAAGCAGCTGAACCAAGAGCAGCTTTCGTGTCTTTCTCGGTCTCTAAGAGTTTGAAAGTCAGAAGCATCCATATTCGGATGCTTCAGTGAACTACTTCAACATCACTTGAATTCATCTCAGCTCTTAGGAGCCACACACACACTGAACGCAAACGTGAGAATTAACGTCCAAGCAGGCAAAGCTGGAGTTCTACTCTGAGACATCCTCGGTCTGAACTCGACTCTCCGAAAACTTACTGACGAAAATGAAGAATTCATCTGAAACCACACGATGCAAAATCAACCCGAGAACTATTAAGAGGAGAAACACGTTCTAAAGCAGCATATACGTGTATAATAAAGGAGCACTCCGGCTGAGGAGTCTTACCTCTTCGGTGAAGAATGAATGAATAGATCAGCTGTGGCGCCGGCGCCAATCCTTATATCCGCATCTGCTCGCCGCTGCGCACTGCGCATGCGCGTTCCCGGTTCACAGTATCGCGCTAAATGGTTGAAAAAGAGTCGCGACCTTCGCTGACAAACGACTCCGAACTGTTTCACGTAGGTAGGATGCTCCCATCCACAATATATGAGTTTAGTAGAAGGCTCGGGCAACGTTTAGTGGGATTTCTATTTTGTTGAATCGGAGATTGTGTTCATTTCTAACGGGCACCCGCTCGCTGGAAAGTTTTTTGACGTATACGTCGTTTTCTGTACGTTCCGGTTGAGATTTGACGCCGCGGCGGAGTGTCACGGAGCGGCGGGTACTTATAGCAGAAGAGACACAATTCATTTTGGGGAGTTATGTGGCGTTTTTCACGGAGACCGAAAGTGCTTCCGCATTCAAGGGCCATTCGTGGGCGGGGCTTCTGTGGGGCTGGACCAATGAGCGGGGGCGCAGGAATAGCCACGTGCGTCTGTCACAGAAGGTAAACAGAGCGAGCACGTGGGGCCGCTGTCAAACAGTCATTATTGTTATTATGTAGTCATTAGGTAGTTTTTATACTATTAACAAGCGAAAAAAGTCATGTGAGCCCGTCAGCAGCAGTGTATCCTCCTGATTTATTATTTACTGTATAGTAGTACGACTTCGTGTGGTAAATACACATCATTTGACAACTTATCTACACTATTATTTGAAATTTAACATTTCTCTTTCTTGCATTTATTCATTCATTCATTCATTCATTTTCTTCCGCTTAATCCGGTTACGGGTTTTCTTGCATTTATTTAAAATTAAATGAATCCTGTCGGTAAGGCACCGCCAGTTCAGCAACAACATTCTTACGCTGAAAAATGAATGAGACAATTCATAAAGAAAGAAATAGACAATGTAGATTTGTGTATGGAAACATTTATTATGAGACTAGAGATCACATGTGTAACTATTTAAGTTTCAAAACAAATGACTCCATTTTTTAATTTGCATTTAATGATCTGTCATACATCCAAAATACAAAGGAGACAGTTGTGTCGATAAATAAAAAGTTAATCCTAAAATTCCTACACCGTTTTTTTTTTTCTTTTGGCAAAGTGCTGTATTATTCCAGTAAACTACACAAAAAGCTTAATGTGTAACATGGTGAAAAAAAATGCCACAAAACAATCTTCACACTTAAACAACAGGAGGTTTTGCTACATCATTCTGTCAGGTTCATTAAGTCTTTAAAAAAGGGCGTCCTGCGAGTGGTGCATAGTTGGTTTCACGTGTCTGTGTCTATTATCACATCCACTCGGGACGAGACACAAAGAGAGTTCAAGTTCTTCATCGATGCATTGTCAATACAACATTTCAACCTGGAAGGCACGTGATCCACAAATTTCAAGGCATTGAACAAAAACATTAGAAATCCCTGTTGATTAATTGGTTGGATGAACAATAAGGCTCCTGAAAGCTGGAGTAGACAAATCCTCGCCTCCCATCCCTTCTATCTTTTTTAAAAACAGAAAATTACATTGCCCATGATTGCAGAGCTCCACTGACGAGAGACATGTGAAAAATAAAAGCTTACATATATGTCAGAGAGCTATTGATTATTTACAGCAAAGCTTCCTCCCGTCGACACACACTGAAGTCAGAGTTGAACACTTGCGCACTGCATGAAGTCTCATCACGTGTGCCTGAATCATAACTGTATTTCTGCCTGTTCACACCACACACCCATGTTTACATCCCATGTTCTCTTGTGGTAAAACAGGATCCCTGAACGTCTGCTGACAAATGACTTAATTTTTGTCATATCCTCTTACTGTGTTCTCAATGTCTGACAGAAACAAGGCTGAAAAAAACATTTTCAAGAACTATTAAAACAAATAGCAGGTTAAGTTAGACCCCTTCACCTGTTTTACGATCATTCAAGATCCCATACATGTTAGTAAAGTGAGCATATGTATGTGAGTTTAGATAAAGAAACCTGGAAAAGATTAAGAAATTAAGCTAGAAAGGATAAAAAATACTAATACTAATACTAAATACTAAATACTAAGCTAAAATGTAAGTTTACCAAATTTGACTTAGTAAGACAAACATTTTGCAGATTTGATTAGAAGTCTGTTTCTCCCAGGAGAAGACAAACATGTTAAGGATGAAAATTTGATTTATGGTGTCAAAACCCTTTATCAAACTCTCAATCAATCTGATAATTTTTTGTATTTTCCTGGCAGACTGCGTTCTTCCAGCAGACACATGAAACAAGTGACATTCAACCTTTACAACAATTAACACCACATCAATATAATGAACAAGTTAACGACGCGTTAAAAGATCACTGCTACTTTTTTTTTTGGTTGAAATATGTTAACAAACTGTTACTAAGTTAACAAGTCAAAAAGCACATTTCTAAAATCAGGTACAAGAACTATAAACATCACTGAAAAAATTTTTCTGTCCATCCTGCTGGATTAACAACAGCTCATGGAGACACAGCCAGAAAAGTCAGAGCACACACAAGAATCATCAGCCATCAAGTAAATCTGCATTTTCCTAAAGTGTAAAGGTGATTGGTTGATACCCTGAGAAATGGACTGCAGATTTATTTCACAATAAAAAAAAAATGTTTTCTTTCTTTTTTCAATTGCCATGACACAACTCAACAACCATGCAACACATCGCACACTGACTGAACATCCCTACGCAAGAAACCAAACATCTTCATACTGATATGTAAGTCCTTTTTTCTTTTCAAAAAAATGTTTTGGAGTTTTTTAAAATACATTTTTACATGTCTGTTCATATCAAAGCTACCGTTAGAACAAGGCGTTTAGTGATATTGAACCCAGTCATTTTCACCATCTTTTTTTTTTTTCTTTAAGAAAATTTCATGTAACCTTTTGAATTAAAAGTCAGAGGCAGGTTCAACCTCCGCTGCCACTGCAGGACGCAGCGCTTTGCAGCCGAACCCCAGCGTGACTCTGCAGCAGAGCTGAGTTTCACATGTCAAGACAAGAAGTCAAAGAAAAATCCCCTTAAAAAGCTTTTCAGAATCATTACTGCTGGTTAGTTTAAACATTACTGACGTGACTAATGAGTGTTTGAACAGATTCTTGCTCAAACACCAGTCAGAGCACATAAATGTTCACTGGAGCACAAAGTAGACCTGATTGCGCCAAATAGACACGTCCCTCCCAGCATGTGTTCAATGCCCGTGTTATAGTTATACCAAACAACATGAAGTGAACCTGATGACATCACATCACGAAAACGCTACTCAGCAGTTACACAGATAACATAGACAAGATCTGTGGAATATCCCTTTTTTATCCATTTGTGGTGAGTCACTCTGGAAATTGTAGGAACACTCACAACAACTTACATCCCTGATTTGAATTCCGGCAGCTGATTTTAGGGGATTTTTCCTCAGAAAGTTGATTCTGAATCTTCCTGCCAACAACGAGCTTTGCTCATCACAACGCTGCTGCACTGATTAAACGTGCCAGGCTGGTCAGGCTGTCCAGGATGATGACAAGACGCCACCCTACTCTGCTATCAGAGTAGGGTGGCGCGCTGCCCGTCTGGGCCTCTGAGTAAAGTGACCTACAGCATTGATTCTACACATTAATTTGTCCATGAAGACAAGACGACGACAAAGGAGGACAGAGAAGAAGGCGCCATGGTGACTATTCTTCCAACTTGTGATTGGACTAAAACAAAAAGGATGACGTGAGGAGGGGAGGTGGATATTTTCTTTTTACAGATGTTCTTCTCATAGGAAAGGACAGCCCTCCCCCCACCTTAACTATGTAACCGACTAATCACAACAGGCCGGTGGTAATGACCTTTGACTTATTGCTTGTGTTCCCTGATCAGATGATGAACAAGGTTGAAGATGAAGGATGGAGGTGACACTGGCCTTAGAAATTCAGGTGTCTCTGGCTGGGCTGGTGCAGGTGCATGCTGCTGGCCTTTGGGGCGCGCAGCAGGTTGAGACGTCGCAGGGCGTTTCGGGACAGTGGCTGAGTGGGGAGACCAGGACGCTGCTGCAGGAGCCCAACACGGGCTGACAGCGCCGCTGCATAGCAAGCAGAATGAAGGCTGGGGCGATGCTGGACCGCATCTGGCCTGCAAGAGGAAACAGACAGCAGCGCGCTGTGAGAGGAGGCAGAGTACATGACGGAGAACTAACGAGGTTACAGAATAGATCCGGTGCGGACGAGAGAGCAGCGACTGGTTAAAGAAGGAGCTGCGTTCCATTAGGAGGACTGTCAGACCACGTGTGTGAAGTACCTGTGGCGAGGGCCGTCCAGCACGCGTCTGCCTTTGTCCTTCCCACCTGGGGCTGTCAGGGCACTGGATATGTTACTAGGTAACAAATCGAGATTGAGGGAGCGTGGCAGGGGGTCAAGGGTCAGCCTGGGGGGGCTGTGATGGGCGTACACAGACATGCTGGGGTGTTCAATCAGCAGGTTCTCCAGGGGGCTGGTCTCCAGCGTGGCAGGCTGGCTGCTGCGGCCGGTGAAGCAGGGCGGGGGGGTGACGAACCAACTCTCCTCCAGAGAGGAGGGGTCCAGGCGCAAGAACCCTTCCTCATCCTCATCGACGTCCTCTTCTGCACCGCCATCTGGGTCTGTGTCAGCCGTGGAGTTGAGGGAGGTGCAAGAGGCGTAGCGGATGGGAGGGCTGGCCATCGGGGAGGGGATCATCACCATGTCGTCGTCCTCCTCCTCCTCCTCCCCCTCCTCCACCTCTGGGCCAACAGTGGATCCAGAGAGCCCGTCACCACACTGACTGGAGCAGGCATCAGCTGCAGGGACACATCATTGAACAGTTTTTAATTTGTATAAAATATTCCAGGAAACATTTCCTCATTTAAATTATCTGCCTGCTGATCAACTATCTGACATGAAAAGAGACGTGAAAGACATGAGAGAGACCCCTGGGCTCATTCCTGTGTTGAGCAGCTGTGATTTAAAGCATAATTCAGAAGCATTCTGTAAATTATTCCAAATCCCATGTGAACCCAAATATTAATCTATCTGGCGAGTATTTCCTGGAGTAGTTTACAGAGACATGCAGCTTAATGGACCAAAATTCTCAGCGGTTTCAGGGATGTAATGCCTTCAATCTGCCAGCAGGAGGCCCTGTGCCATGTTTGTACACTAGTGAAGCTACTGGAAACATATGTGTTGTGATGTTGAGCTGCCAAATGTCACATCATCGCCACAGATCAGCTGCATATTTCTGTCATTGTTGCACATTAAACATCAGAATCAATTAACTCCCCCGAATCTGCCTGTGGCAGTGGGTCCTCGCCAAAAAGCTCATATTTATCCGGCATCAGCTGCTAATGACTCCCAGACGCAGGAAATTTGGAGATGGCAACATGATCTGGTAGACAGGACGCTGAAAATAAAACCATGCTGAGTGGGCAGACGTCTGTGAAATGTTTGGGGGCGTTCTATTTTCTGCCGTGAAATAAAACTCATACATGATTCGAGAACCTTCCAGGATTTGGTTTGACCCCAATGTGGCGTGAGGGTGGAAATAAGCATGGTGAATTTCATTACATAACCTCAAACCACCTCTGTGCCTTCATCGTTTATTTTCTGCTTTAAGGATGGTTTCCATGCATGCGGGAGAGTGTTTGGAACCCGTGTGACATCCACACCACTCCCAGGAGCTCACAGACCCAAACCTGTTTACCCACAACAACTGTGAGGCTGATCCTCCTGACCGCCAAGGTCCAGAGCCTCCAGAGGCCGTGGCTGTTTGCAGACCCATCAGGAGGTGGTGTAGGAGGCTGCACTGCAGGCCACTGAGGTCAGGGTGTGTCTGAACAAACCCGGTGACCTGCTGTCAGTCTGCGGAGGTTCACCTTCAACTAGAAGTTGAACTCCAGCTCTTCTACTGTCTGTTTTTCCACTGATGTCGTTCATCTATGTAGGCCGACCATGAAATCCCACAACGTAGAAGAATATGATGAAAAGTGACATCACCCATTAGAACTAAACAGAAGAAGTGAATAAATAAAATCCTCCTCCTTGCGGTGGTTTTGTTTCAAATAAAAAAAGCTTGGTTTTAGACTCCTTTGTGTTTACACCCCACCCCCCTCTGCTGGCACTTTTGTTTGACCTCCCGTAAACTGCCTGATGCTCAGCAACAGCAAAACTAGGACACCCCCCCCCCGACCAATATTCACACACACCTGTGGAATCCGAGATAGGATGGATGAACAGCGCCAAGTTTGAGCTGTTGCAGTGTGTCACGTGTGTGTGTGTGTGTGTGTGTTTCTCTGGGTGTCTGCTTGTTCTAAATAAATCCCAGACGTCTCTGGACAGCGTTTTCATCGTTTTCCTAGTTTTCTGTGCACAGTAAAACAATACTCACTGTAACACTCACACACTCACATCTCTGGGTGATGTGTACACAGACATGACACTCTGTTTTTCATAGACAGATTGTTTGCCTCCCTCTTATGACACTCACCCAGGTAGTTGACCAGAATCCAGTCTTCATCGTCCTCCTCCTCCTCTTTGCAGTCCAAAGGTCGGCTGCACCGGCTCAGCTCCTCCACTTCACCCCCAAACAGAGAGTTGGCGAACCTCTGGAACATCCTGGGATGTCCTGTGAGGGCGTTATGATGAGGGAAGGGGTGGGGGAGGCGCGTGGCTCAAGGCGACGGCGGGGGAGCGTGGTGGGTACTTTGGTCATCAGCTGCAGGGTTCACGGCTGAGGGAAGGCTCCAGAAAGGTGCTAAAGTGCATCAATGTGTTGTCGGCGTAGGTCATTGGAGGGTCAGTGGAGCATCGTTCAGAGTCACCGTGACAACTGCAAAACAACAAAAAGAGAGGCAAAAGAGAGAAAATCATCAGAACAGATTCAGAAAGACTCTTTAATTCAGCACATCATATAAAATAATGATTAGAATGGCGATTGTGGACTCAACAGGACATGAAGACACACATTGAACAGGGATTTCCATTTCAGTTGGTGAGAATAGATGCCGGTTAATTCAGTGATAAATACGGACACATAGTCACAGCTGACTGGATACATTTTTATAAAGTGATTGATGTCACAGCAGCTGATATAAAAGTGCAGGACAGCAGCAGACCAAAGTCCATTTGACTCCACAATAGTCCATTGACTTTCCTCTGTTTGTCCTCAGATACAACCAGGTTCATCAACTTTTTGCAATAACTATTACAATGCAAGGTGTTGTTAACAATTTTTATATCAGATCCAGATCCAGGCAGCATTTAAATCGTTTTCACAGAATAAGTACATGCAGAAATCCACTGGAGGTCAAGACACCTGTCTCCAAGCATGACTGAATTAAGGCGCATTTCAACTGTCTAATCCATTTTACAGTTATGGGTTAATTTAATACTATGTAAGCTCTTGTTTAGTTATTTTTCTTTTATTACCGTGACGATTACGACATCAAATAACCGCTAGGCGGCAGACATCTTTGAGTCCTAGCGTGAACAAACGACGAGTTACGACTGTAACTGCGGTCCGGAGTCCCGGATGACCGTGCGCAATCACTGGATATCTCCGTCGCGCAGGTGCATGTCGAGTATGAATATCAACAACGTCACCCGCGACTCCTCCGTGGACCCCGGGAAGGTATATAAACCGGTGTCAGCAGGTCGGATTATTTTCGTCAACTTGTGAACGCGTAGTGGGTTCGGAGCAAAGTGTGATGCGTTCGAGTACCGCACCCAGGCTCGTAAATTATTCATGCTAGGTTCTTCCACAAGAAGAAGAGGCGGTGGATGCTCTCCTCTCATAGCACAGAAGCGGAAGTCCACTCTGTAAACAACCGACGACACAGTGTGCTGCACCTGTTCTTCTCCTTCGTCTCACAAAGGAAACAGGGTCAGTGAGCTGAAGCTGTGCATCTATGTTGTAATAAATGCATCAGTTACATCATACCTGCGTTAACTATTCTTGTGTGAACAGATCGACGCTTATCCCATAAAAGAACCACAACGGAAATAAGCCTGTGGACTTTGTGTATGTTACTCCTCGACTATTGTTTTAAAATAATATTAGAAAATACAAAAAAACAAAGCACAATGCCCTATTTGCTTGTTATTCGTAAATTAGTTCGTTCTATATAAGTCGTTAGCAAAATGTACATGACATGAGTCAAAGCAAATCCCCCCAGTAGGAAAGAAAGGAGAAAAAAACATGAAAAAGAGAAATTATCATGATGACCGTCAATTGGTTTTCTTGTACATCGATTACTCGATGCGCCGAGTGACTATTTCAGACTTAATGTGATTCCACATCCAGCCCGTCGGACAAAAACAAGTCCATGGAGGAGCAGCAGCCGGAGACTGGGCGATCCGTCGTTAGCGAACTGGGGAGGAAGGGGAGGAGGCTGTAACCCTACACCGGCTGGGTAGGGCCGCCGCCGTTTGTCTGATAAACCCTTAGCGCCTTGTAATATCGCGAAATGTTTGCAAGCGTGCTCCAGAGACAGGATTTAGTCGAGGAAAACCACGGAACGTCGCGCAGCCGAAGCAGCTTAATTGAACTAGCATGAACAGAGCCGCGACACCAAAGCAGGACTTCAGCAAACATCGAATAAAACCTGTCGTCCGACAACGAAACACAAGCGTTCATATTTACTGTGGTTATATTTGGTCAAGTAGAACACGTCTCTGCTTTGAAGTGAATGGATACGACGAGTTCCACCTGAAGAACCAACATCGGAGGGGTTCGTGTCCTAACAAAGAACTCACCTGTTGCAGATGATATAAAGTCGTTCGAATAGTGACTTAATTCTTCAGAACTGAGGTAGAGGCGTTACTTTTCGAAAAATTGAAAAACCTGACGTTTCTTCGCGGAAGAAATAAAGTATAAAAGGTTATTTAGAGGACTCTACACTGGGAGTCTGTCCGTATCCTCTTCGAACTCCCGACTGTTTCTTCTTTTGTTGTTGTTGTGTAGCTCCAACAGCTGATCGCCGTGACGTCACCAACTGCAGCCTATCGGAGGGGCGGGCTGAGCCAATCACAGAGCTCAGAACTGGCTGTCACTAACCCACGTGACTCCCCCTCCTGCCTGGAGAGGACATGACTGGACAAAGATACAGAAGGCTGTTTTTTTCCATCACTATTACATAACATTATGTTTGTAAAAACTCGAGTTTATCATTATATTCCTTCTTCCGGTGCACGACTGATAAAGAATACTTCGATGCTACACTACGTGTTGTTGACATTTATATTAGGATATTCAGTGCACTACTAAAAGAATTCTTATTATAATATAATAATCTTATTATTATTCTTACTATAAAGAATTTGTATCTATTTCCTCCAATGTTAAAATGTACCATGTACATGTAGCACTGTTGCTGCACAATATTTGTGCAGCAACAGTGTAAATGTATTAAGTATTAATAATTACATTGATGTTAATGTGATGTTGATTTCACAGTGTCAGTAATGGTCTAGTCTTCGTCTACGTGTTTATCAAATCATCACACAAATCAGAGAGAATCCTCAGCAGACAGGATGAAAAGAATGAATGATAGCAGACTAGTGATAGGTGTCTGTTATAGATATGTCTCTAATTGATAATGGGTAGCAGAGCTAATGTTAAATACTGTTTTAAAATGGATTGATTATTTGAAATTCATAGTTATCCTGTAAGATTCATCATTGATGTGGATGGTGCAGACTGATCCCTTGACGCAGTTGGCAACAAACCTGGCTGCTGTATTTTTTTGTGTTGCAATTCCAATGCGACCTGACTGGATGTTGGTATTTTGGCAGTTTTATCACAGTTCACCTTTAATCAGCAGTGTCCAAAATAATATCAGTAAAGAAACAATGAATGAGGATGTGCATCCAAACATATTGAATCTGTCCTAACAGCAGCAGTATGCATTCAGTGCTCTCAGTCTCAGTCCCCCAATTCTTATGTTCTTACAGGGTTCAGGCTGCCTCTCATCTTTTGACCCACACTAACCTATGACATAATGTACATTCCCTCTATTGACAACTTTTCATGGAGGATCAACCATGCTGCTGGTCCTACTGTAATTCATTAAATGTTGCAAAACACACATTATTAAACCACTTAAATAAGTTGTAAATGCAGAGACTGAAATAAAAGATGACGCTAGTCTGTGAAGACCTGTGAGCTAAAACGTATAAGCAATGCTTCAGTAAATCACAATATCAGATCAGACTGCCGATCACTAAGCTGATGTAGTTAGGAAATGATTTCTGTTCAAGAGGATTAAAGTGTCTACATCCATTTAGGACTGTTATTTATTTTAAATAGATTTCTGTTGAGTTTACTTTACGCATATATTATATAATATTTATATAACATATGTCAACACAAGACACATAAAACTACTGCTCATAGACGTTGAAATATTTGCTATATTTTTATTTATTTGTACTTCTGGAATCCAACAAGGCTTCAATGTCTCTACAAATTTAGCGTCTGGAATGGTCAATTGCATCACATGCTGAGGGTTCTTCTCGATGTGCAAATCATTGGAGCAACCAAACACAAGATTTAGGTGGAAAAACACACTGAAGCAGGACACTAGAACATCATGTTACCCTCAATCTTTCCATTCCCACAAAACAAGGTCACACCTGAACCAGTGACATCACAACACTGATAAGACGGACCTTCACCACTATCGTCATGTTTTCTTTCCATCGTGTGTTATATCACTTTGTCACTGTACTTTTACCTGCAGTGTAAAACTACAGCTATGGTTTCAATTTTCAAGCCATGTGTTAGGAGTTCATTGGAGGTGTTCATTGTGTTCTATAGTTCAGTGAAAACAGTTAAACGAACGTATGTATGCAAAGAAAAATCCAAAAAGAGAATGCAAACATCCTCCAAATCCAGTTTAATCAAATTTCAATCCAATCCAATTTTTCTTCCTCGGCCACACACACGCACACTCACAGCCACACTCACACTCACACTCTCACACTCTCTGTCTAGTGGCACTCTGTTTAAAAAAAAACTTAAAATTAATGCCACTGTTGGACTGGATGACAATTTATTGGGCCTCAGTAGAATAAAACTGTATGTTTGACAATTTTAAAGATTTACTTCTTCAGAACAAGCTGGATAGTGATGAAAATAACACATTTTGTCCTTTATCTCGCTAATGCGGAGGAAGAGGGGGAAGTGATTGATGTTCCATGGAAACTGTATTGGAAAGTGTATTTAATGTTACTAATTAACTGATGCTAATGAAGCACACACCGTCTTCAGTACAATGTGTGCGTGGGGGTTAAATACAAAATGTTCATAAGCTGAAACAACAAAAAGGCGTCCCTCAGTGTCTTTGCATAATCAGGCTAATGTTCAGTGGTTGTTGCACAACGTCCTCTGGTGAACATAACACGGGTAAACGACCTGTTGCTGCTTCTTATTGACAAACGCTGCCAGGTTTGATCTTAAATGACCGTCCACCTGCAAAAAAATCACACGCATACTTCCTGTTAGCTAGAGAGGTATTCTGTGAGAAAGAATTAGTCATCAGTCAGGTTTTTCCTTCCAGTCAAGCGTCCAACCACAGGAAGTCTTTCAGAAGAAATAACATTATTGATTAGTAACAAAACAAAACAAGCCTGGGGCTTTCACTGGCCAATTTCCAAATTGCTCAAATTTGTGTCAGTTGATGGCAGTTGGCCAGTGTAAGTCGCGGGGGTTACAGTTTTGACAAAAAAAGTGACTTAAAAAATGTTCCTTAAGTTTGTGTTATTCCACTTTGGTCGGCTGTCATAACCCATGAGTGTTAGAAATTTGAAATTTTGCTCAAATTAGTGTTTTTCCACTTTAGGCGGCCAGCTGGGGTGAGAAATTTGACATGAAAACGAAGAAAAAATTTGTATCGTTCCACTTCGGTCGGCCGGCATAACTCACAGGGGTCAGAAATTTGATAAAAAACTTAAGGTAAAAATTGTGCTCATATAATAATGAATTAATAATAATAATAAATATGATAAATCACAAAGAAGATAGCTTGCTTTGCTATTTCAGAGATGTGACCAGTTGTGATGTCCTGGTGGACATACACATGCAGAGAAGTGTGTGAGTGTTTGTTGACGGGGGGTGGGGAATGCCTCTTGTCACACTGACCTCTGCAGTGTGATAATTCAGTACGAGGAACGCTGACAGTCTGCTGACCTGCATTTGTCCTGCATGGGGAAAAAAACTCATGCTGAGAATGTTTCATGGTTCCTAATACTGACATTATGATGTGTGTGTGTATTCAATATCCGGTTGTACTGGAGTTTAAAGACGGGTACTGAAGCTACACATTATGCTATTGTTCTTTGATGACCCATGCATTAACAACACTGTGACCTTCCATTTTGTCCTACTCTCATTTTGTCTTAATTTCTTTCCTTTCAAATGTTCGTCCATCTTTATCCTCCACATTTTCCCTTCCTTTACTCCTTTAATTTTTCTCTCCTGTTTCCTCTCAGTACCGGTACTCTCCCTCTTGCCGATTTTCTGTCTTTACTTCCTTCTTTCTATTGTATCATATATGAAAGCAGGTTTGATGAATCATTCCCCGTAAGTGTTGGCGTCCTCTGATGGGCCGTGGCAGTGAATGTTTTGTGATGAGTTGTACAGACGTTAGTGCCAGCTGACCTGATTCCCCAGTAGACTCCTCCAGCTATCCGTGACCCGAGCAGCTTGTATATATGACCTGCAGGGCCATGCAGCACCAAATACCTCAGTGAGGTTAGTTTACACACTGTCACCCAGCCTGGGAAAGTCATACACGATGGACTCAGTTGGATCTTAGAGGATGTGGAAGGATCCACCTCAAGTTGAGCATATTGATCTTCTGCAAAACAGAAAAAACACAGCAGTGTCCCATTTTTTAGCTTTCAAACACAAGATCCGGTTCTTCATCCCCTAATGTTGGACTGACTGCAGTATCCGACTGGGGGGGGGTCGAGGTTAAATGTCAAGTGAAAGCTCTGGTGGACTGCTGGTCTGCCTCTAAAAGGTGCAGTGACCTGTGTGTGAAACTGCAGCCTCAGCTGACCTGAATGTCAGCGCAGACTGATCAGTTCTCCACACACACACACACACACACACACACACACACACACACACACACACACACACACACACACACACACACACACACACACACACACGCAGTCCACGGGCGCTTCTGGGGGGTGGCCCGGGGGGTGTTAGCCAATAATAAGCATAATCATGACAGCAGGTTTAGGTTTTTCAAGTTTCAACGGAAAAGAGTGGATCTTGTTACCGCACTAAGTACAGCAGGTTGGCCGTCGTCATGTTCCACATACAAATCAACCTCAGGACGGTTCTATTTTCCCTTTTTTCTCCAATTTCTTCAAACACAGACGTGACTCTGAGAACTGTCATAGTCATGTGAATCAGACAGTCCAGTCACAATCGTAGTCTGCGGAGGTCCGTCCACACTGTGACGTGTTGTTAAACGTAAGGAAAGGTGACTTCGGGCTACATGTCACAAACGAATCTCTGAGTGAACGAGAAACTACAAGATACATATGAATTTAACAAAAAAAAGTCTCTGTAAGTGTGAACCTGGACCATTAATCATTCCTGTATCTGGTTGATCGTTTGCATCCCATCTGCAGTGACTGTGGGAGCCACCAGGGGGCCTCAGCGGGCAATCACGTGACAAGTAAATCTTAAAACTGAAAGCACATGCGGAGCCATCAGTGGTCGGTGTGGAGTTCTTTTAGGATTCTTACTGTGAAGAAGAAAACAAATGAGACAATTTGTATAATTCCTGAGCTTCCACATGATAGACACACACACACACACACACACACACACACACACACACACACCGCTGTGGCTGGTTCTGAGGGGATCTGTCAGGTGGTTCATGTGACGTTTCACTTAAATGTTTTTCCCCAAACTCTCTCAAGGACACTTCTCCAAACTCCACGTCTTCTGTTCCACATGGGACCCGGGTCAGCTGAAAAAGATTCCTGGGATTCCTCCGTGGCGTTTCTCCAGCGCTCATAACAACGGTGACAAAGGAAGCGTGAGGGAGGAGTGTGTGTGTGTGTGTCTGTGTCTGTGTGTGTGTGTGTGTGTGTGTGTGTGTGTGTGTGTGTCTGTGTGTGAGACACATCCATCCTGTTCATGAGCCCTGCGCCTGGAATTAAACCTGCTTTTAAAAGGCCTCTCGTCACCAGCGGCTCTGTGGTGTGTTGTGACGCAGTGTGGTGCTCTACAGGAACAAAAGGGGGGCGGGGGGCGGGGGGCGATAAAATAAACCAAACAAACGAGGTGACGCGGCGTGTCAGTGTGTCAAAGGTCAGCGAGCAGGACGCAGCCACACGGGCTGGACAAGATG
>CAAKHB010007541.1:42100-52323 GCA_901007665.1 Aeoliscus strigatus | reverse complement strand
CGCGCGGACGGGGGACGGGGGACGGGGGACGGGGACGGAGGAGTGAAAGTAAAATCAAAGCTGCCAGCAGAGGTCTCAGCCTGTCCGTCACTGTCACGGTGAAAGGAGCCTTCACTTGGTAACGACACCGGAGTCCAGGTCACGTTCACCACCGTCGTTTCCACAGCAACGGCTGAGTTGTGACGTGCCACAAAGCGAAACAGCACAACAAACCCCACCTGAGAACTCCACCCTTCTCTACGTGGTTTTGTTAGCATAGCCTTTCATGCTAATGTTGTCAAGACACGGTTACGTGTATCAGCGCGTTGTTCTTGTCCTCCGTTTGAATGTTAGCACGTTTATTAGCATGTTAGCATTTTGTACCTGTCACCAGCTGATTGGTCAGAATGCTGGTGATCAGAGACTGAACAGGTAGAACCCTCTGGAACACGTAGAACCGTTCAGACCACTGACACTGTGTGAAACCGCTCAGTTGAACCTCAAATCTTCAGTGTCTTTGTAACGTACATCGTAAGTATAAAAGTACAAGTTAACACTTGAACACTGATGGTGTCTCTGCCTGTGTGTACGCTAGCATACTGTGGAATACCGTAATGACTCGACGGCTTCCAGCAGCAGAGTGAATGGGATTACCGTAATGACAGCAACATATCTGTTGTCAACATCCAGGAACCGACGGACGTTTTCTCCTTCTAGTTCCTTCTTCATCCAGGTACAGACAAACAGACATGTAATTACGGTACTTCGAAGTATGTTTGCAGCGCCCGGCGTACCGTCGGTAAAGGGTTAACTCCTATTTGGATTCTTCCTGCAGCTGCTGGAGCTGATCCGTTCCCTCTGAGGACACAGAGGTGATTCTCCTCTGATGTGAAAACGAAGATTCGTCGACGTTGGTGTCGACTCGCCGGCCGTCAGCTCCGTCTAACGAAAGGGAAAGTGACAATAGTAATAACAGGGCCTGTGGATCTTCGCACAGCAGCCACATCTGTATGCGGACACGCACACACACACACACACACACACACACACACACACACGTGCTCTGGTGCTTCAATTAAAATGAAAATGATTTCTCTTATCTCACTCCTCACACTCCTCCAGCTCCTCCATCCTTGAGACACCGAACTCCAGGTGAATTTTAATGTCAGACCCATGAAGGTGCGCCGCAATCTGTTCATTCTGTCAAGGGTGTGTGTGTGTGTGTGTGTGTGTGTGTGTGTGTGTGTGTGTGTATGTGTGATGGGGGGGCCCTGTCACCAGACACGACGCTCTGTGATCTCCCAGATAAGACTCATCCATCTGCTGGGTGTCAGCGCCGCTTATCACCGCACTCATCCATTCCCCTCAGTCAGACTCGCTGTTTTCCTCTCATTCCTCCCCCACAACACCCAACAGACACCACACACACACACACCCAACAGACACCACACACACACACACACACAACACCCAACAGACACCACACACACACACACCCAACAGACACCACACACACACACACACACACACACACACCACACACACACACACACACACACACACACACACACACACACACACACAACACACACACACACAACACCCAACAGACACCACACACACCACACACACACACACACACACACAAACCACACACACACACACACACTGTGTGTCAACTCGTCTTTATCTCGATGAGCTCACATTCGTGCTGTGCTGCTTCTGGAAATGGTCGAGATGCAGACAAGAATGTGGGTTGCTGACACACACACACACACACACATGCCTGCGGCTCTTTGAAGGGAGCCGGATCTTGAAGAGCCGTTCATTTCAAAGAGCCGTTCCACAGACTCACTCGTTGTTGTGTTTATTCATTCTTTAGAACTCATTTTGAATGAAATGATCCCTGGGGGCAGTTCAAAGGTCACGGCTGGTGTTTTCATCAGAAACATTCTCCATGTTCTGACAGTGAGGGGACTATTGTTTCCAGGAAGGGTTAGAGCACATCCTCGAGAACGTTCTGGATAGAAGGACTTGTGGAAGGACGTGTTTGACTCTACTTCACAAACAGCCACTCTGGGTGGACGACTCGCGCTCACACACGTGTCACATGACGGCCGCGAGGACATGACACCTGACAGCGACGGCGCGCAAACGCCATCGTCAGTCCGTCTTCTCCCGCTTGCACCGATTACAGGTCAACGGGCAGCAGGGTTACCAGGGCAACATGGAAGACCACGACCACTCACACCTACGGGGGGTTTAGGGCCCGTCACCACGGAGACCATCTGGAGTGTTTATTTCAAGCCTCAGCTGCTCAAAGTGAGTGGATCTGTTCACTTTTTTTTGTAAAAAACCACATTTTGAATGGTTGTATTTCCTCGGCAGACAAGGAAGGTCTTTTCTTCTCCGTTTGTGGTGAATTTCAGCGCCACCTGTTGACCTGGAGTATGAACTACAGCCTGTTGATGTGATTTCCTGAATCACTTGAGTGTAAATGTCATTGATACAGAGCTGAGGAAGACGAAAGAAGACAAGATCGATTTGGTACGTGTGGACATGGTACGTGCTAACGTCAGCAGCAGGAGGTGGGAGGAAGCTGGAGTACCTGGAGACACGGGAGCATGGAAGGTCCACACAGAAACACCAAGAATCAAACCAAGGACCTTCTCTGCGCTAACCAGTGAACCACTTCAAAACACTGAAAAGATTCAACTCGTTCATGACCGGCACATCTCTGACACACACACACACACACACACACACACAGCCGGTATTCTCACATGTTCTGGTCTTTGTTCCTTCTCTCCCAACCGGCTGTTTCCAGGGAACTTTGTGAAATGTGAGAACATGAAAGCAGCGTGACAGGATGATTAGTTGTACAGTAGCAACACAGGGCTTCACGCTGGTGTGTATGTGTGTGTGTGTGTGTGTTCCTTTAGCGACCCACACGTAACGACGCGTTCGCAGACGAGGAGTTTGTACATCGTTTGTCACAATCAATAGCGAAGGAGCTGGAACCTCCTGAGAACACGTGTACAGTTTCCTGTAAAACCTCCGGGGTTCTTTCCAAGTGCTATATTATCTAAATTTTATTATTTGTATCATTGTGATACCTAATTATTTTTTAGGTATAAAAATGCACGTCAAACAAAGCTCCGGTGTTAGGTTCATTTATAGCCAGGCCTATGTGTGTGTGTGTGTGTGTGTGTCCCGTGGGGCGATGTGTTTCCATCATCAGTATTAATAGTCGGAGCTGGTCCCTGCTGCTGCTGCTGCTGCTGCTGCTGCTGGCGGCCCCCAGCAGACAGGTTTTTGCTCGTGGAATATTTATAGCTGTGCATTAAAAGTGGAATCAAGGGTTTAAGTGTACCATTGCGACAGCGCTGCTGGGCCTTTGTCTGAGCCTGTCCAAAAATGTCTCGCCAGGGGCTACTGGCAGAGCTACATTCACACCGTGAGCGATCCCACACGCCGCTGTCGTATCAGAGAAGTAAATCAAACAGCTGTGAACACACGGCGGCAACAGCGGCGCGTGCCAGCGAGAGACGGAGGTGAGTGACGGGAACAGTAGTCGAAGTGACCACTGACCCACGTGACACCAACTTCAGAGGAGGAGCACGGATGTTCGACATGTGTTGTTGTCAAATATAAACCAGATTACAGAGGAGACGAAAAGCTGGGCGACGCCGCCACCATGTGGCAGCTGTGGTGTAATGACACAGGACAGCGGAATGAAACAACTACCAATTTTATTAAAGGTGGACATTTATCTGTATGCAAACAATATAAACCAAAGACACAAACAGATGGTTCCTTCTACAGTGTTCTAGAAAACAGCACAAAATAGATCATGTTCATGAAAAAAAAAAAAAAAAAAAATCAGTCTGTGGTTGGAACATGAGTTGGGTCAAAGCTGAACCAGTCTGTACACGTCACCAGTGGGAGGGGACAGAGAACTGGTTGAACCCTTTAACACCCACCACTCACCCTGTCTGAAGGAGGTCGGGGAGAGCAGACGTTACCGTCAGGTCATTACGGTAATGGAAACGGAGAGAATGGGATCAGTGGTGTTAAAGGGTCAAAGGTCGTTCAGATCATACAGTTCCTGTTCATTCTGACTCCGTTTACCAACAGTGTCCTCATGAGGAACTTTGGAAAACAACACGTCATAAAAACGACACGACTCACCGGCGTGGGAGCCGGGGGGTGCGGGGGCGGGGCGGGGAATGGGGCACGGGTTGCATGAGCAGACCCATTTACTACAGTAGAATACACAACTCCTCTGATCGCACACGGGAAAGGAGACAAACGCACAACGCTGCCTTCAATGACACCACCATGATCATCCCTGAGAGCAGATTTTGGTACTTTGAGGACTGCCTGCGCACGTGTGTGTGGGCGCGTCACACGTCGGTTGTGGACCCACGTCCAAGAACGGTTCTCTAACATCGAAGCGTCTCGTCTGTGTTCTCCGTTCCAGACAAGAACGCGGTTGTTGTGACGTCAGACGTCGACTGGATAAAAACAGACACACAAACCACCTGGGCTTTGTTGAACGCTGGCACAAGACAACCGCTCTGTGCCCGCCATGATGATTAAAAGGAATCCTCCATCAATCAGAGGGCAGAGAGACGTCGGGTCCATGTGACCTCTGACCTCTGCTAAAATAACCCCTTCCTGCAATAGCTCAACACTTAAAAACAATAACAATAACAACAACAACAATAATAATAGTTGTATGATGAGGAGGGAAGGGAGCAAGACAGGTCCAGGGTTTCTGTAGGAGTGAGGTCAAAGGTCAAGGCTGTGACCGAAACCTTCCTTCTCAAACAACGGAAACAGTTAGTCCTTATTTGCATACAGGGTTGTGTGTGTGTGTGTGTGTGTGTGTGTGTGTGTGCGTCTGATCACAGGTGCAGACACCGTCTCAACTCTGGGCCGACTGATCGTCGGTCAAAGGTCAAGGAGGGAGGACTCCCTGTCCCCTTGGATCCTCCAGAACCCTGCTCCCTTGATTGCTCACTTCCTTACTTCCTCTCAGGCCTCCTCCTCCTGGTTCTCCTCTTGGTCCTCCTCCTGGTTCTCCTCTTGGTCCTCCTCCTCCTCCTGGTCCTCCTCCTCTTCGTCGTCCTCCTCCTGGTCGCTGTCATCAGAGCCTACGACACAGAACAGACCCGTCACCTCGGTGTGACTGTGGAGACGCGACGATGATGGTGACACACACACACACCCACACACCCACACACCCCCACACACACACACCCTCGGTTTGGACTCGTATCTCACCGTCAATCACAATCTCTCCATGCTCCTCCTCCTGTGGACTCTCATCTGAGGAGCAGAGAGTTCCCGTGGGTTCAGTTCAGTCCAGTCAGCTGCTCTCACACACTGACAGCGCTGACCATCAGGTCCCAACGCTTCCAGAGGATTCTACTGGTTCAGTCTGATGCTAACCTTCTCATCAATCACGTTTCCCCCTACAAACACGCTAACGTTTGAACGACGCTGAGAACTTCTGTTGAGGTCCGGCCGTTAGCTTCCAATGCTACGCTAACAGGTGTGTGCGGTGGAGATTCAGGGAGAAGAAGAGTTTGTTGTGCGATTCTGCTTTGTGGCACATGGCACTGCACCCGTTGCTGTGGAAACGACAGTGGTTTACGGGAGGTCTCAATGAGCGGACTGTTGCTGGAAGCTTCTGTTGTGCCTGGACTGGGGAGGTGAGCTGCTGCTAACACGTGTGACCGGCGACCATCTGTGGGTGACAGACGGATCAGATCAGCACTGACCTGCACTTTGTCCCCTGTCTCCCTCCTCCTCCTCCTCCTCCTCCTCCTCCCCCTCCATGTTGTCGGCCGGTTCATCGTCTGAGTCTGAGATCACGACGCAGTCGTCCCCGTTGCTGTTGTCGGCTGCTCTGGCTCCGCTCGTGCTGCTGAGGACGAACACACACGTCGACGTCAACGACACACGTCGACGTCAGCGGTGACACTCGTATCAAAGGGGGCGGGGCTACATGACATCACCGCTGGATCTCACTGGAAGTCATCTTACTCAGGTGAGTTGATCCCTGACCCCTTCATAGGACACTTACTGAAATAAATACCTTTTGTCTCTTAACAGATCAAGTCAACTTCGTTTCCAAATCTAGTTCCTTACAGGTGTGGAACGATCTATTCATGAATATCAACATGCATAGACAGAATAATAAGTCATAGAGAGAGGGAGATCAGAGGGTTGACGCCAGCGGCGTTGGCGTACTGTGGAGTACCGTAATGACAGGACATCAGAAAACACATCCTGAAGATGAGAGGCGTCCCTCGGTTCCTCTACCTGGTGTGAAGAAGGAGCCAGACGGAGAAAACGTCCACAGGTTGCTGTCATTACGGTCATCCCATTTGCTCTGTTCCCGGAAGCCGGCGAGTCATTACCGTAATGACAGTGACTTGGCTGAGAAGTGCAACTCGTCAACTTCCAGGAACCGATGGACGTTTTGTCCCTCGAGCTCCTTCTTCTCTCCAGGTGGAGGAACCGATGACACATCTCAGCTTTCAGGACCTGTTTGATGTTTTCTGATTGCACAAATAGTCACGTACTTCTGGTACTCCAGCGTATGCTAGCACAGGGGGAGCTGCTCTGTCCTCCCAGCTGACGTAGAGGGCGTCCTACCTGCCGTTCTCCCTGGGCTGCCACAGCGGAGTGAGGTAGTATCTCAGGGGGTCTCTGTACAGGTCGTCCTTCAGGATCTGAACACCAGAGAACAGCTGACTGGTCAGATGACGGGAGGGTGGGGGGGTGGGGTCGCCCATACCTGCGCTACATCGTCCTGTCCTGGGTTGCTATGGTCACCGAACCAGCTGAAGAAGGTCTGGTACACCCCCCGGGACATCTTCCTGGGTTCGCTGTGGGCCGTCAGGTTGTGTCCACGATGCCACAGGATGGGGTTGGAGAAGGACACAGGAGCGCCTGAAACACGAGCGACCAACGCCCTCAGCCCCCTGCGGGCGTTCTCGACCTTCAGAGACATGTCGTACCTCCCATCCCCAGGTGCAGCTCCTTCATGATGATGTTGTTCTGGAAGTACGGGTTCCGTCTGAAGTGGAAGCGAATCCGATAGCCAAGTTTGTTGTTCTTAAAAGACTCAATCTGAGAAAAACAATAAAGAAAGAAGTCACTGACTGTTGCTGCAAACACACACACACACACAACCATGATTGTGAAACAACATCAGCATTTCCCACCTCAAGATCTGTCATGTAACTGAGGGCGTCTTCGTCAGTCTCGTCCACGTGAGCCGACAGATGTGGGTGGTTCAACAGCTGGACGTCCCAGTCAAGAGAAATCACACACACACACACACACACACACGTTGATGCGTTGGTGTACTTCTACCTCCGAGCGTGTGAAGGATACAGCGGTCACCCAGAAGCCAGGGATGGTCTTTGTGATAGCGCTGCGATGGTCCAGGTGTGGGCGGCGGAGGCGACTGATCTTCAGCTCCACCCGCTGGTGGAGCCGGGCGCTCTTCTTCTCCAGAGCCTCCAGTCTCATCTGCACCTGGGCCAGGAGAGTCACCGACTGCCTCATCTCTGGGGCCATCTTCACCGACACGATGGCGCACTCGCCGTCGTCGTTGTCCTCGTTGTCTGACGGGAAAGAGGAGCTGGGCGCAGAGGACGACGCGGAGATGGACTCATCGCCCTCGTCTGGACGCTGCGGCTCGCCAGCATCCTCTGGGTCAGCGTGGTGTGCAGACGTGGAGCTGTCTGCGACAGCCGCCTGCGTTTCGGAGCCGGCTCTGGACGACTGGTGGCCCCCACGCTGTTTGAACCTGCAACCGTGTTTCACTTTGGCCTTGTCGGACGAGCACGGCGGCTCCTGGCTGTCTTCGCCGTCCCCTCCGGTGAGGCTGGCCAGGGCTTCGGCGGCTGCGATTGCTGCTGAGTCGGACTGGTCCAGAGGAGTTGAGGGATGCTGCTCAGGAGCGTCGGTCTTCCGGGACTCCTCAGCAGGCCTGTGAGAATCTGAAGGCTGTGGTTTGACGGGGCCGTTGGCATCTTCAACTCCAGCAGGTTGATCATCCTTCCTGTCTGAGCCCTCTTCTGCTGCCTCCTCCTCCTCCTTCGCTCCTGTCTCGACAACTTTTGACCCAACAGCCGCCTTCTGACTCTCAGTTTGACCGTTTTTGCAACTTTCTGGGGGAACTGCAGCTTCGGCTGACGCGTCACTTACTTTAGACGACTTCCTGGGAATCGAACCCCCTTCATCTTGGTCGGGTGATGACGAACACCGTTTCCTCGACGCAGAGTCAGCAGACTGTTGGCAGCCCGTCACTTCACTCATGCTAGCTAGCTAGCCAAACAGCTAACAAGCTAGGTGGCCTGTAAGCTCAGTTTGAATAAATAAATGATAAATGTGACTTACACCACTGGAACAGCTGTTCACATCCAGGTTGTACATGTAAGAACCGAACATAAATTGAACCTACATCCTCAAAGTGGCCTGAGCAGGAAGCAGCTTTCGTATTTTCCCTCGGCCTTACGAAACGTTGGCAGCTAGCACTCGGTGGCTAACGACAGTTAGCATACGTCACCGAGTTCTCGTGTGCTCGCAGTAATGGCGCCGCATTTTCACGAACAAAACTGCAGCGAGAGGAGAATCGTCCCACGTCATCTAACGGCTCCACAATCGGCGTCCTTTGGCGTCAGCACTCGTTTTTTAATCTTATATGAGTTTGTGTTTGCTTGATCCGTTAGCTTACTATCAGTGTATCAACGTGACAGAAAAACAATCTGCTGATTGGCTGCGTCGCGTCGCGCTAAAACCTCTCGACCAATCATGTGCAAGGGTGTGTTTACCCCGGCAGCCAGCGAGAAGAAGTGCGCAGAGAGAAACTATGGCCGAGAGACACGGGCAGGGAACCACCGCGACAAACACAGTTCACTGCTGCAGCAATCACAGACGGGCAGATGACGTCACACCACTTGTCTGACCTCTAAGCTGGCCCCCACCTGTCAGAGAACAGACAAACACTTCTTTTAGGTGGACTGAAGCTCCCAGGCTCCCGTCCTGTGGAACCGCCTTCCAGTCTGGGTCTGAGGGGTTCGGACAGTCTCTTTATTTACCAACAGACTTGAGCTCATAGCTAGGTCGGTGTGGTGGTAGACGGGCAGGGAAGATGTTCAGTCCAGATACGGAGGCTCTCCCTGACTCTACTTCCCTCACGTACTCTGGGCTCTTCTCCTACTGCTTCGGATTGCGGTTCTCTCAGATGTGTCACTGTCTTGAACCAACAATCCCTCCATGTCTCTAACTCCTCCTCTCTCCCAGAGGTTTGGTTCCATCCAACCTGAAGCTGTTGTTACTTCTGGGCCAACTCACCCCCATCACAGGGATCCATGGGACAGACCCCCCATCTCCATCCATGGGACAGACTCCTCATTAAGATTCCTTTTGTACCCACCAGTCAATATGAAACTATGATGACAATAATGGAGTCGGTTCCAGCAGGTTTAGAGAACAGAGACGGACACGCTCTGATGGACTGAGTCACTGTGGATGATGTACACACTGAACGTCACACACACTGACACACATCACACTAACACTGAGTCAACGGTCTCATGCCTTTGTCTGCTAGTGTTGTCCCACTGAATGACTCAAAGACTCGTTCATATCTCAGTTCAGCTGAGTGTGTCAGGGAACTGCTGTGGGAGAACCGGATCGGTCGTGTCGACTGAAAATGAAACTGCTGTGGAGTGAATGCGATGAAAGCACTGGAGGAAGGAGTTCACTGAGGAGACTGATGGAGGGGGTGGAACACATCTTTTTACTGCACTCATTCAGTATGTGTGAAAGAACAGTTGATGCTTTTACTTTGAAGGCACAATGAGCTCCGCTCTGGTGCATCAGACAAACAGCAGCCCAGGTTCATACAGCAACCATAAAATGGATTTATTCAACCAGAGGTCCAAACTCATTTGCGTGTTGTCCTGGGATGCATAGAAGATGTCACAGGAATCAAACGTCCACGACTACAAACGTGACTGACCATCTAGATGTTCCCAGAATGCCCCCCCCCCCCACCCCCCAACTCCCAGGTTAATCCTACAGTCTGTGAAGGGAAACAAAAAGGGTACAAAAATAATCCCATGTTCATCTGGAGACGGGGGCTGGTGGTGCTGTGGGGGTGATGAGTGTAAGGCTACGGACTCCCTGTCTGTCTGCTTCACCTCAACTCAGTC
>CAAKHB010007541.1:24102-36188 GCA_901007665.1 Aeoliscus strigatus | reverse complement strand
TTCCTCCGTTCCGAGTGCAGCTACCGGGAGATCGCTCCGCCAACCCACGCTAGCTGAATTTAGGAAACGAATGAGCAAATCCACAACAGAAAAATTGACAAATACAATTGCAAAGTGGGTTGCTGCTGACTGCAGGACAATTTCTATCGTCAAAGGTAGACAAAGATGTCTATCGACAGGAGGCTTTCCAGGTAGCAGCGTCAGACCCAACGTTTGTTTTACATTTTTTAATAATGCACCTGGCCTGACTGGTTTGCGGATGTTCTTGACCTTTACTTTTGGATTTCATTTATGAAGCACAGTTCACCAATAAAAAAATGGATTTCAAATCTTCTCTTCTTACTGTATTCAATTGATTAGTCATGCACTACAATTTTTTAATATCCTAGAATTCAAATTCTTTATCAGGAGACCTTTAGCAGATAAGACATTGAAATGCGATTAATTCGATTAATTAACTAAAAAATCCTAATTGGATTAATTTTTGTAATCGACTGACAGCACTAGTTTAAATGCTTCATTCTCATGCCAGTTTGGGCAGAAGAGAGTAAGTGTCTGATTGAATAGTCTGAATTAGAATTAGGTTCCATTGTGAATTTAAGCGTCATTGACAAAAAGACTGTGTCTTTTCTGATGAAACGGATACGACTGGAGTGTGTTTCCGTTCATGAGTGGTACGTCTGAGATGTATGAGGAGCATCTTCGTCCCATTGAGGTGTGGGCGTCTTAGAGTGCAGAGGAGCATGTAAAAGATTGTCAGCCGGAGTGTGAAGGAAGTAAATGACGGAGTACATTGTAAATATTGTTTTTCATCATTTGTACTTTTCCATGTTTCACTGTGTCACATTGGGGAACTGGTATTAAACAGTAAAAAAAAAGACTTCCTGTCAGTTCACTTTCAGAATCAGAATCAGAAATGTTCAGATTTCAGATTTTCTGAGTTTCCCGAGGGATTAATAAAGTTCCTCTGTAACTTATTCTCTACAAAGTTGGTAAAACATGAACAGACTTCGTACCATTTATTGTTCAAATACAAAATGAGGCTGAGAAGGAAAAGAAAGTGAACCTGCTGCTAAGCGACGGAAACAGCCTGAGCTGGAACATCTTCTTGTCTCAGAGAGCGAGAGAGAGAGCGCGACAGTCCAAATGTGAAACAGACCTGCTGGGCTCGGACTTCACACCACAGACCCGTGGTCGCATAATCCTGTCAGCAGACACACAAACCTCCTGACATCCAGAAAGGATCCAGCGGCCCTGAACCACGAGCGGATATTTTTACCACAGTGTGACACTGGGGTGACATGTTGTGTATGTGAATTCCAACAAACTCACACACACACACACACACACACACACACACACACACACACACGCACACACTTTGAAAGTAATATGAGATTAAGTGTGACAACGTTTTCTTCAGGCACTGAATGGTGGTTTGTGATCTGACAGGCCCCTGCAACTCCACCCCCCAGGTCAGAAGCATCCATTTCTCTCCCTCTTCGGACAGAGACGAAGCACAGTGAGCAAACGAGACGAGTGCAGGAACAGTAGTTCTTTGATAATTAGGTCCAAATATACCTATGACGTCCTTTTACCTCCATCTCCTCACCACTGACAGTGATTACATCATTGACATTAACAGTCACTAGTAAACTCCTGGGGGGTTGCTTCTCCATCCAGCTCCAGAACTAATGAAGATAGAACAAGTCTATTCACACGGATTCAGACTCGCAGCTACAATCTGGTGTTACTTCACGTCTTTATCTTCATCTGCTGCCTGAAAATCCCCCAAGCACCATACAACTTCCTGTTTTGGATTAAAGTGTCCAGAATGTTGGCTCCTGATCAAACTTTATTTATTCTTAGTTAGATAATAACCTACAGCCTCTAGCGAATGCATCCTGGACTATTTTTGCCACCAATCTGAGCCTTTGTTGTTATCAATGAGAAATAATCAAACAGATTCCTGGATCCAGATGGTTCCGGAACACCACCAACATTTAATCATCTGGCCCTGGTCCATTAGCAGCAATATAGCAGAACTTTTCCAGTGTCCAGTCTATTTTGCGTACAGACAGACAATCAAACAAACGCCTGCAACACAACCTAAAAGATCTTCTACTTCTTCTCATGAGTCCTTTGAAGGGTTAAGACCTGCTGACTTTCTGCATCAACCATGTTGTTGTTGACCCATTTTCAGTCTTTTTCCTCAGCCAAGTCACTTTAATCACAAGTCCAACAGACCCGACGCTTCAAATAGACCTGCTTCGAGCAGCACGTCCTGCTCCAGGTGAGTTTTTCCTGGAACGCTCTCAGACGTCGTAGCAGCTCCGGTGCATAGCTGCAATCGTTATTCTGTTCACGAGCCCGCGTGGACATTTGGTGCTATTTTTATACCCACTATTCTTTCAGGCATGTTCATGACTGTTTGCAGGAATATAATAGACTGGGACGTGATGTAGATATGATTGGATATGGAATATAATGTGAGTGTGGCTCTTCAAATACTACACATTCAAAGTGCTGCACAGATGACATTTAAAAACATGAAAAACATCAAAGGAAAGACAGAAAAAGCAATAAAGTTTTAAAAAAGACACTAAAGAGAATAAAATGCATAAATATTAAAAAACATATAATCAAACAGCATAAAGTTACAACAGACAAAAGAGGAGAATACATGGTAGAGTGAAGTGCAAGACATTGATACAAGCCCCTGTCTCTAAAACCATCAAATAATACACTAGGTAGGTACACTAGGTACACTACACACGCTGCAGTAAATAAACCTGATTTAAATGAACTGACCTCAGGTGTGCAGGGAGACTGTTCCACAGGTGAGGAGCAGAATAACTGGTTCTGGTTCTGGGAACACTTACTGGACCTGTCCCTGATGACCTGAGGGGGTTTTAAATCGACCTTTGTCTTTGCAGAGATCAACTCTGTTCATTACAGGGAGACTGTACTGAATCATTAGAATCCATTCAGTGAAAAAGAGTTGTTCAAAAGAGTCATTAACTGAATCATTCAGTACCAAAACGAGTCTGAGTTTCTCTTGAATCAGATTCACCCGCAGCAGTTCACTGCCGCACTGAGGTGAACAGTGAAATGAACGACAGTTCGTTCACCCTAAAGAGTTGTTCATTCGAACGATTCATTCACGGGAAAACGCTACCAAGCAGAGGCGCAACAAACAGCTGCAGGGACAGAGGGTTAAAGTTTTCTATAAAACCAAAAACCTACACACGATGACAATAGCAGCGTCAGTAATTCAGTGACAGCGGGGTACGACTCCTTTCCCGCCACAGCAACTGAAGCCACGGCAAAAACACAAAGTCGATCAAACACAACACGACAACAACACAGCTTTAACGAGCGGATGCACAGATGCCCAATGAGCGGAGCGATGGCGCAGCGACTCATTACTGTCAGAGCAGCGACGTGGCAGAAAATATCTGTGACCGTGATGAATTAACAGGATTTTTGATGCTTCTGACAAATTATTGTGGAATAATTCTTCTCAGCCGTCTCGTTGACTATCAGCCAATTCTCACATCAGGGACTCTTACGCTCATTTGCAGTGAAACAGTTGAAGCAACGAGGCTGGTTGGATGATAGTCTCTCTGTGTGTGTGTGTGTGTGTGTGTGTGTGTGTGTGTGTGAGCATCTCTGAGGTGTCCCCAGTGACAACCAGGAGTAGAGAACACTATATATTTGCATATCGCTGTTCATTTCTCCCCTTTTAGGAACAGAATCCACTCAGCACCCTGTGAATGTGTGAATGATATCAAAGAATATGAATAAAAGCATCTTCTGGTTTCACAAACAGACGCTCAGCGGGAGTCGGCTGTGTCTTTGTGTTGGGATGTGCGATACAGGAACTGTCGTTCCAGCTCTCACAGCCTGAAGGAGGGACTTTTCCTTCCTGGAGATTAGGATTAGACCCATACTAAGTCTGATTGAACATCACAGAACAGCTCTATCCGCAAGAGTGTGTGTGTCTGTACGATCTGTGCAGGTGTTGTGTGTATAAATCAGTAAGATGGGTATTCTTGCGTATATCGTTTGTGCATGTGCATCCTCACTGAAGGAGAAGTAGTGTGAGAAAAGAAGCTCATGACTCCGATGACCACGGCTTGGAAGCTCGCATCTAAAGTGGTCGTGGAAGTGTAAAACTCCAGAGAGAGAGAGAGAGAGAGAGAGAGAGAGTGTTTGTGTGTGTGATGGGGATATTACATGTTTCTGCTCACGTGTGTGTATGTAAATGAGTTTGTAGGGAGGAGTGAGGAAGTATCTGTGTTAAGACAGTATTATGTAGGAGTGTGTGTGTGTGTGTGTGTGTGTGTGTGTGTGAGAGAGAGAGAGAGAGACCGAGTGAGAGCATCACTGAAAAAGCTGCAGGTCTGTGACAAAAAGGCAAAAGATTAGGAGGGAGCAGCCAGCATTGGCTCATCGGGTTGTTGGGAGAACCGGCAAACGTGAGCGCTCCGGTCCTGACCGGTATTCACCATCACTGCACCAGAGCTGCTGCTGGATGGAGGAAAACGTGCACGTCATTCCATTTAAACCTCCACTGGAGGAAAAACCTTGTACGTTCATTTACTTTGTCTTGGTCACATTTTTTTCTCCTTCAGATATTTGCGGTTCTGCCAACAAAGCCAGCACAAGGCGTCGCTATGGCAACACAACTTTGCTCTGGGCTTTGCGAGCCTGAATAAATAGGTGCAAATATAACACAGTGATAGTAAAGGTAGTCTGTTCTCTTTAACGATGGCCTGGATTTCACGTTATAGCTAGCTGCACACACACAGGGGCAGTGTGTGTGTGTGTGTGTGTGTGTGTGTGTGTGTGTGTGTCAGCATCTCTGCACAACACAAGCAAAGTCACCTCAATAAAACTGGACCAGGACCTTGAACCAGAAACGTGTTCCCCATGAATGCAGTGCTTCATACGGACACTGTGATGTGATGTGCCATCTTTCTTAAGAGTGTGTGTGTGTGTGTTTTCTGACGTTCTGTTCTGTCGAGCACTTTCAAAAGTGTCGTATGAGGTATTAGCACTACTATTACTATTACTATCACTACTACTTATTACAACCTCGGTTCCTCGGCTGTTTTTTTTTTTTTACTACATTTTGTATTGTCTGAATTTCTAAGGTGTGCGTAGAGTGTGTGTGGTCTTTTGGCACTGACCAGGATCAACACTCACACTTTAATTTCAGCGTGTACAAATGGCAGTGAATCCATATCCGCAGTTCCATCTGTCTTCTGTTCTTCAGAAGAATTACCAGCATTCTACAGTCCATCAAGACTTGAACCGCTGGATCATTAACGACGAACACAATCACTTTGGACCAATCACAAGGGTCTATCTGATGGAGGCGGGCTCACAGACATAGCGGCTCAACGCTGCGTTGAATGTGTTGGCCCATTGACGCAATACATCAACGCCTCCGCCATGTTGCGAGAGTCAAATCCACCAGTAAACACAGGAGTGGAGACAGTGGTTTTTTTTCCAAATAAAAAGAACTAAAGTTCACTTTAACCAATTGTGATGACTTGTATGTAAAGAATTATATTCATACTGACAATCACTGACACAAAAAACTGACAGTGTCATAAAATGTATACCTCAGATCAGTGTGGTCTGCTGGTCATTCAAAGAGGGGGAGCTCATCAGAAAATTTGTCATTTCATGTATTGCCCAACCTATGCACGATTCATTTCCAGTCTGTGCACTGTGACCGACTGTGAGCGTGAGTGATGGTGACGGGGGGAGAGGCTCCACAGCTCCCGCTGCTCGTTGGGGACAGAAATCTCAGAACGACAGAAGCGAGTCGCCAAACACAACACTCGTCGTTTTTAACAAACTCGTTGAGGATCAGTAACGGCTCTAGATCAACTCCGACCAACGGAATGAAAAAACGCTCCGGTGGAAACTTATACTTGAAGATGGCTGATTGGCTCATTTTGCTGTCAATCAAACAGGGACTCAGTCTCTGACAGATCATCCAATCATCATGCAGAAGCCGAACGTCCGGGCCCACCCACTGACCCATAGACCCCCAGAGACGCCGAGTGTCTGATGGGTGGGACAAAGCCCAGCATTTATCCCGTGACCGTCCAGTTTTGCAGCAGTGGAACAACCCACTCTCCCCTTCCCCATTGAAGTCAGTGGATGCTCTGTGTGTAAAGTACTGTGACGCTGGGGACCAATGAGAAGGAGATTTTGATGACGTTTTAGGGGAAGCTGATCTTCCCTTGCAGTCTGTAGAGCCACTGCCACAGATGAACATGAACAAGATCGGATCCCTCCAGTCTGACCTTTCCTGTTGCAGTCCTCCTGTCTGAATAAGTCTCTTAAAATGTCTGAGTCATCTACACAACTCACAACTATCACAACAGGGTTTGTGTCATATAACTGGCTGTGTGGATTTACATCATTTGTTAGCTCTGGTCAGCTTTAGCTCTCGTAGACAATTGTGTCCTTATATTGTTTTGGTTTTGTTTATATTGTTTTTTATTTATCTAATGTTGCCGTACTAACAGTAGTACAACGAGACAGCAGGACCGTGATCGGGATTTTGTGTACCGTGTCATGGTCCATAAATGGCTGTTCAAATTCAAACCAGAGATGATTCTTTACAAAGTCGAGCAGTCAACAGCTGTGATCGTAACGCCCTGGGATCTGGGTTCAGTCGTGTGACGAGTTGTACGATCCCAGGCAGCACAAAGTGAAGCACCCGGCTGCTGAGTGTCGCAGCGGCGTTGACGTACGAAGCAGCGAGGAATGCAACGGTCCTTATATGTCTCTGCTCAGAAGCATGTATGGAAGCTGTGGGTGGGGCTTAACTGGTTGACAACAGTGGTTATGTAGGCAGCAACACAGCTTTTTAAATTTGTATAGCCCAACATCACAATTACAATTGTCTTAATGGACTTCACTGTTCATACAATACTCTGTCCTGTGACCCTCGGTCAGGGTCTAAGGGTCTTGTAACTGGGGGTTCCCTGTCCCTGGGACAGACAGAGCAGCAATGGGTGGTCATCAAACTCTTCCATTCTGGTTTGTAAACACTGACCATACACTGACCTTAAAATCTACACAACGCTCCTCCAGATGTTGCCAGGATGCTCCTCTATGCGGCGGTCTGCTGCGGGGAGCAGCGCCAAGAAGGGGAGGGTCCACCAGCTGAGTGGGATTATTAAAAACTGACAACCACGCTGATGGGGCTGAAGCTGGACGAAACCACCCACGCTACAAATGAGCAGGGATTCGATCACCACGGGCCGTATATGCGTTTCCATGTATTTCCTAGCTAACAATCCATTAGCTAGCACTAACCCTAACCCATACAACCTGGAAGGACGGCTTGTTTGCAAACTATACGTGTTTTCAGTTTATGTGCAAATATTGACCATTGAACCATTTTTTCACATTAGCCGTAACATATATATATTGGAGCGGCAGAGAAGGTAGGAATAGCTATTTCTGCATGCTCCAGGTATTATTGTGGTTTATAACGTCACTGACATTTACTCAGTATGATATCCTTCTCATTTTCAACATGAATCTGGAGCTACATAAAGTCCTAGCAGGCGACGTCAGCTGTTCATCTCGGTCCAATGACATGGTGACACACCTTCCTCGTTAGCTTCAGCTTCAGCTTCAGCGACACCTTTTAAATGTGTTCCCTTGGGGTGTTTCAGGGTGTTTCAGACCCTTGTGTGCTTCCCAGTCCCTGTTGTCAGTTCGGTCCCTTCATGCATCATGTTGCTCGTCTGTCAATCCCAGGGTGAGGGATCCCTCTCTCTTTCTGCGGCTCCTGAGGTTTCTGCAATCTCTCAGGACGTACGGTCTGCAAACCTTGTGAATTCCCTGGAGAATTTAGTGCTAAATCACTCTGTAAGCTCCCGTCATTGCAAGCTGTGGATGGATAAAGATCAACTCACTCACTCAGTCTCTCCTGCTTGAACTGTTAAGTTTCACGCTAGGATTCATATAGTTTACTCACCTGAAGTCAACTCACCAAATTCTGCCACTGACTCATTTCTCCTTTCTGTCACCTCGTTTGTTGTTCTGATCGCTCCTTGTTACACATCTTGCCTCTCAGTGTCACCGCACACAAAACAAACACACACAATCACGCACACACATTTCCCTGTCTGTAAATTTTTATCTGGAAGATGTAAAGCTGTGAATGTCTTCCTTACGTTCTGGAGAGCGACAAGTGTCCATAGAATACCATACTCACAGTGAACATGAGCTGGCATCCTCCTAGTATGTAGTCCAGAAACGTGTAGTCCCTGGTAATCTGGGGACATAAGAGTAGCAGAACAAAAGAACATTCAGATACATCAAAAACCGAATCAGCATCTCATCTCATGAGCTGAGGTCTCCAATTTGATGAAGGTACAATGTGCTTTATTGCAGGAGCTATTGCATTAACTTGAAAAAAAACATACTACCATAAAAACAGAAAAAAATACCACAAAAAAAAATGGCCACGAAAAACCCCACGTAGTGGCAGCCTCCCTTTTCCCTCTCCCCTCCCTCTCTCTCTCTCTCTCTCTCTCTCTCTCGCAGGTGTGCGATCGTATCGTAATCAGCGGCGGCGAGGTGTGTTGCTATTTAAGGAGCTTTCAGTCCACAGCTCGACGCCGGACCGTAGTACCTTCTCACCCGTCTCGCATCCTGCCTGCCCGAACCTTCATCCCAGATCCCGGCATTCCCAGCCCCGCTCCATGTGTTCCCGTCTCCTGCTGAACCCAGTAGCCCGTCCGCAAGTCATCTGTGTCCCGTGTGCTCTAGTTCTGGCGTTCGCCTCCGTCAGCTAGCTCTTTTCATCTGTGTAGCCTGAGGCCTTGTCGTTTTCGTAGCCACCTTTGTTTGTTAGTTTTGTCGTCTGACCGGCCTTTTGCTCCGTGTCCTCCCTTAGTTCGTTTCGTAGTGTTTCGGTAGACCTAGCTCCCGCACTCCTTTGTTTTGTCTTTGTGATCCCACCGGTTGTAGTCCGTGTCCTTTTGTTCTCATTAAAACCTCATTGCTTTTGACCATCGTTGTTTGTGTGAGTCACTGGTCTGCACTTAGAGTTCCCTGGACCCGAATGTAACAGAATTACTGGATAAAACGTTTGTGAATGTGAAGTGAATGCAATACGCTTCCATACTTCTGAACAGAGAAATGCATTGAAAGAACAGCATTAGAAAGAGAATACAAGCAATTTATAGAATTAAATTCATCTTTAAAAAAGAAATGAAAAAAGAAATAAGAAACACCAAAACAGTAAAAAGTACGAGTTGTGTAAAACAACGCTGGAATTAGTCACTGAAGTCCCGGTGAAGCTAAAAAAGAAACTGATGAGACTGATGAGCTTCAATTATCTGTTTGAACACCGTTTTGCTCCCGTCCAATAAATGTGACGCATTGATTTCGCTGTCCTCAGTCTAATCCTGGCTGGCGGCTAACAAATACTATTAGTGTATTAACAGCTGTGTGTGCGTGTATGTGTGTGAGCGCTTCACTGAAGGATTCATAACGACACACACTTGAAAAAAAAACACACAAAGAAGAATCAATTCTGACCGCTTTAACATCATTCCAACAGGCTCTGTTCCGGTTCCCTCTGTTCCTCTGCTAATTAACTCACTCCCTTAACTTAACTCACTCTTCATCATAAACACATCGCTTTCATCAAACGTCACGAGTGAAATGACGTCCGGAGGATCGCAGGGAGCTGAACCGCTGGAAGGTTACTCCTGTTCTTCAGAGCTTCAGAGGTATATTTCATCTTGTTATTTCAAAAAGGAAATCAGCTGGAATTAAGAGATTCATCTGTTCCGTGTTTTAGCCAAAGTCTATGACGGTAAAGGTGATAAGTGACAGAACACGGAACTGAAACGACGTGGTTCTGTGTGACAAATGTGGATGATGATGAAAAGTCCAAATCCAGCAAATGTTCCTCTGCGTGCTCACCTTACATGACTTGACGATGATAATTCCAGAGTTTTTATAATTCTTCTTCTTCTTCTGTTTCTTTGGGTTGATGCAGTCGAATTCCACCTGAGAAACAGAAACGACGACACAGTGATCAACAGTTCCTCTTCAGCAGTGTTAAGCACCAAATTACAGCGAAAAAGAAAAGAAAAGTCTTTGTTCCCATTCAAATCATCAAGTTATTCACTGCTGCTTAGAGACACCAAGTTACCGATCAATTATTTGAATAATCCTTTAAAGCTCATTTTAAACTCATATTATAAGCTCACTGTTTCTTTTCCCCGACCACATCAGGGGGAATGATCTCCGGTTACCTCGGAGGGTTCAAGCTACTGGCCATTTTACAATGGCAGGACCAGTGACCGGACTTCAAGAAGGGAATCCTAACGGACCATGGCCCCCATCCTGTTTGTCATGGGAACCTGCTTAGAACAGCAGAAGGAACAGAGTCCAGAGGGCCTTTAACGGAGTCCGGTCAGAGGCTTTATGGACGACCTGACCATAACAACACCAACCCATGCACAAGCAAGATGGATCCTGAGGGCAACCTGGGCTCAGATGCAATTCAAGCCAAGGAAATCGAGGTGCATGTTGATCACAGATGGAAGAGTGACGAACAAGTCACAGCTACATGCTCGGGGGGAGGCCATACCATCAATCGAGGAAAACCCAATAAAGTGCCTTGAGAAGTGCTATGACGCATCTCTCACAGACAGGAGCAACGTTTGCAGGGCAACAGTCGGATGAATGCCTGAGGAGGATTGAGAGATCAGGATTACTCAGGAAAGTTCAAGGCCTGGCTTCTGGAGCACGGTCTGCTACCAGGACTGACGTGACTACTGACAAGTGTACTAATAAGTGTCCATGACAGCAGTGGAAGGAATCAAGATGCGAGTGAATAAACATCTTCGCAAGTGGCTTGGACTCCCACCAAGCTTCACGTCAGTAGGACTATACACCCCAATAATCAGTGGTTGTGGAGTTCAAGGAGGCCAAGTGCAGGGGGGCGATGATGTACCAAGATTCCAACGATGAAAAGGTCCGAAATGTGTCACAACGAGATCAGGACACAAACGGGCAGCGGACACATCAGTAGCACAAGGAGTGAGTGCACCGAAGCTGAGGGACGTCATCGGGAACCCATGCACTGGGAGGCAAGGACTGGGATCCACCCAGTTCCAGCAGTGGGGTAAATCAGACCCAAGGCGGAAGAGAGAGGTGAAGTCTGGGACAGGGGAACTTGGATCACAAGGAGCCTGGACAAAGTGGGACCTGCTGAAGCGAAAGCTCACCTGGCCTGGTTTGGTCCAAAGCATGTACAAGATGTACTGAACAGTATTCTTACCTCCATTGAGTTGTGGGCCTCACTCATTTTGGCAGCTGTGGTTTGAAACTCTCCGATAAAGTCGTGGCCTCCGTCATTATCGTAGTCGTAACACAGGACCTGGTGCAGAGCACAGACCGTGGGTGTTGGTGTTTACGTTGTTTGACACGGGATAGAACGCCAGTTGAGCACATGATACTCGCCTTGATGTTTCTGTCCACATCTCCATTGCAGAGAGAAATAAGAGGTATTGTAAAAGATTTCCACGCCGGGTCTAAAGTGTTCTTAATGACCTGGAGACAGGAAAGAAAAAAAAGGGGGGGGGGGTTAATAATGAAATGAGACTACAGTAGATCAATAGTATCCACAGCAGAACATGTGAGCTACCTCACCTCCGTCCTGTGCACCAGCATCCATTTGCCATCTTCTCCCTGTTTGTGAAACTCCAGATACGGGTCAGACTTCCCAAAGAAGTCCTGCAGAGCACAGGGACAATATCATGAAATCTCTTCTCTCTGAGTGGTTTAACAATTCAAACATGGACGATTTTTTTTAAATCATTCTGAATAAATCATGCCATCCTGACTCTCTCTCTGAGTATTGCATGGACCAGGATGGTACCACAAACCAGATTTATTTTATTTTATTTTATTTTATTTTATTTTATTTTATTTTATTTTATTTTATTTTATTTTATTTTATTTTATTTTATTTTATGCCACGGCGTCTTCTAACTGGATTCAGGTACAAAAACACAATTCAC
>CAAKHB010007541.1:0-19084 GCA_901007665.1 Aeoliscus strigatus | reverse complement strand
ATGCCATCCTGACTCTCTCTCTGAGTATTGCATGGACCAGGATGGTACCACAAACCAGATTTATTTTATTTTATTTTATTTTATTTTATTTTATTTTATTTTATTTTATTTTATTTTATTTTATTTTATTTTATTTTATTTTATGTATTTTATGTATTGATATTTGCCACGGCGTCTTCTAACTGGATTCAGGTACAAAAACACAATTCACTGCACATGCTATGTGTACTTGTGTAGGTAAAGCTTATCTTAACTCAACCAGAGGCTGCAGAGCTGGCAAACATCAGCCTTATCCAGCTGTGCTGTCTCTGACACCTTGTTCACACTTCCACATCCACAGCCGATTGTTGTCACATCCAGATTGAATCTAGATGTTTGATCAAGTCTGAACAGATCCAAACCACATATGCAGGTGGACTTCAAATGGTTCAAATCGGATTTGTAAAGATCAGTCCGGATGCCGAGTGTCGTTTTCGTCACTTGCATCACGACACAAAATGAAGACGGAGAAATACGCTGTGGTGTGAAAACCGTTCTCTTGATACATCCATGGTGACAACACTACTTTAACAACAGTCCGTGGACGATCCGGTGCCTGCTGGTGCCGTGGGGAGATGCTCTGTACTGACGCCTGTGTCGTTACCATAGCAACCCATGCAGATAGGTCAGTACACAGCACCGATGTGTGGATGCAACAAATCCCATCTGATCACTGGCAAATGACGGTGTGGACAGTGGAGCTTCAGGCTCCCGCTGGAGTAACAGCTGGTGTTGTGTGTCAGCGTATATGTCGGGTGGTCTTGTGTGTTCTACGTACACACTGTGTGTGTGTGTTTGCCTCCTGGCTGTGTGTGAGGCTCCTACCTTCTTATCCAGTTTACGCCCACTCAAGGTCAAAGTGATGATTCTGTTGTCAGACAGCTCCTGAGCCGTTATCTGAAATACATTACACACACACACACACACAACACAACACAAACATCCCCAGTCACTGATGAACAGGGGCAACACACCCTGAAGAGCATCATCCTCATCACCATCGACGACATCTTCAACACAGCAAAGTCTCACAGTGATTCCATCTGGTATCGTGACAGCAGAAGTAAACGAAGACAAGATGCAGATTGTTACCGTGATGGAGCCTTTTCCAGCGGGTTTCCCATTGGCCAGGATCAACGGCCTGTGAAGTTTCTTATTGGATACGATCTCGAAGCAAAGACACAAACACCGACATCTTTGAGAAATATTTGTTTGCAAAAAACAAAGACCTAAACGTACGTATGTTATGTGGACTTGAGGATATCCTGGAAAACTCCTCCATGCAATGTGCCCAGTGTGTTCCAGTGGCTGTCGTTGTCTGAGCTGCGGACAGGACGTTGACAAATAGAACACTCTCCTCATCAAGGAAACCTGGCTCTGTCAGGACAGGTGAGTCCAACTCTGGGGAGCCCTGTTTTTATCAACTTTATCCACACACACAGCTGTTTTACTGGTTGTTACAGTGGAATACCACGGAATGTGTTGGTTTACTCACCAGCAACTAGTGCAAGACTGGAGCTACAAGTGGAACACAAACAACTTGCACATACATGTGAGCCTCCTGCTACTGTTGAATAACGAGTAGGGGTGTAAAGATTCACCGACGACATCGATGCTTCGATTTATTTTCCTACAATCCAACTACATCAATGGAGACTCAGAAAATCGTCCTTCACTGATGACGACATCACTATTAAAATCATTATTATTGTGTATTATTATAAAAAAATAATAATCTTATAAAAAAAAATCTCAAGTATCAGGGACACTTTTGATCAACAAGTTCTGATCCTGTTGATCATTTTCATTTAATAAAAGGTGATAGTAACATGTTTTTGCCATTAAATTAATCCCTCATTCACTGTCCACGGTGTTCAGGTATCTATTTCACGGTCACACTGTTTCAGCCATCGTATCGTTCTAGATGATCCAAATATCGTTCTTGAATCGAATCAGAACCATGGAAAACGATATGAATCGAATCGTTGTAAAAATCAATCGCTTACACCCCTAATAATTAGCCAATATATACTCTGTCTTTCTTTCTCTTTTATTTTTTCCTCTGATTTAGGGATAGGATTGATAGTCAGGGGTGGGATTTCTAACTAATCCGACGGGTCGACTGGTCCCTGCGAAGTACTTCTTTTACTCTTTTTTAGGGTAATCTGAAACACAAACCATGACAACAGGAGGGAAATGTTACAGGAATTTGTGCTCCTCCTTCACCTTAATAATGACTCATGAGTCCCACTGTCGTCTTTTCGTGATCCTCATCCTGCCCTTGAGATAGTTGTTGGTGTGTAAGTCCTTGAGGACTATTGGTGTGTGTACATCAGCCACCGTGTAAAAGACGGATGAGCACACTGTGACACTGACACTGTGTACTCTGTATCCATTGGGTCACACTTTGACTGTCGTAGGACTCCTTTGACAACGTCACTGAAAGTTATCAGCTCAGACGTCTGATGCACCTGAAACCCACAAATCCCTGAGCATGGAAACTGCAGTAACCAACATGTCTACATATTGTTCTTGTTGTCACTGATAAATCTTGTTGTATCATATTTGTGTCTATTTTTTTTAAAGCTTTATCCTGATCAATGCTGCTGGTCAATCTGTGAAGGAAGATGTAGGCAGAGAGAGAACGAAGGCCTCTGAACCACACAGCATCTTTGTTTTCATTCAACAGTGCATCGTCAAAAAGAAAAAGAAAAGAAAAGAAGTGAGTGATCGTCTCGTACCACCCCGAGCGTACAGATGAATTCTCCCAGGAAGTCGTGTTCATAGAGCTGTGTGGCACACTTGTCTTCATCAAACATGGCAAAGCGAAGCTTCTGAATTTCTTCAAAGTGATAGTCCACCTGAAACTTCACTCCAAACACCGGGTTCAGGTTGTTCACCGCTGTTTCTGTGCGCCCGAGCTACAATACACAAACAGAAGGGGAGTGAGTGCTTAAACAGTATAAATGGGAGTCATTTATACAAACAGGACTACAGGCGCGTGCAGATCCAGTTTGTTTCTGTTTTTGCTGCGATACATTTGCCACCTTGGCTGCTTTCTGCACCAGCAGCATCAGTGCTCGTTGTGTAATGACAATAAATTTGTCCCTCTGACCTCGGTCGTGACTAGTTATCGTACAATCGTTTCAAGGTTTGTAAGTTGTCAGATGCTCAGTGAGAAATAACCGACACACACTTCACACACTCAACATACAACCATCTGTGATCTGCAGTCAGCCGACGACACGGTCCGAGGGAGAGATCACACACACACACTCCACATTGACAATGTTATTTCAGATCCCAGAAATCATCCACGGGCTCTGAGATCTAAACATCAGGTGATGAGATGAGAAGAGGATTTGGAGATCAGTTGGGGAAGAAAATAAACAGTGGATTTTGAAAACAAGTGATCTGCTAACTGCTAACTGTTCATACGTTGTCAATAATTCTGGCACCTTTCAGTCCTTTCAGTAAACTCTGACTTTTGAATTAAATTAAATCCTCCCTAAAACATCCCACCCCACCCACTGATACACATGGACCCCCCCCACACACATACTCTGCGCACCCCTACGCACACACAGTGAATGGACTGGTGACAGGGCTTAGCACACAACCCCTAGTGCGGAGGGCCCCCATGAGGAAACACTAGAGCTAAACCAAAAGATTAAAAAGAAAATAGATAACTAAAATGTGAAGATTAAGAAAAATCTAAAATAATAAAATACACAAAACTTAAAATTTAAAATTTAAAAAAAGCCAGACTAAAAGGGAGTGTCCTGAGCCTCTTTTTAAAAACATCAACAGTCTCTGCTGCCCTGAGGTTCCCTGGCAGGCAGTTCCACCGATAAGGGCCGTAATGACTGAATGCACCCTCACCGTGGGTTTTTATTTTGATTTGTGGGACGGCTAAGAGGCCGGTGCCAGAGGACCTCAGGGTCCGCGAGGGTTGATATGGTAAAAGCAGGTCAGATAAATAAGATGGCCCAAGACCCTTAAGACATTTAAAAACCAATAAAAGAACCTTACAGTCAATCCTGAAGCGGACGGGGAGCCAGTGCAGCAATTTTAAAAGGTGTAGGTGTAGGTGTAAGGTGTAAGGTGTAAGGTGTAAGGTGTAAGGTGTAAGGTGTAAGGTGTAAGGTGTAGGTGTAAGGTGTAAGGTGTAGGTGTAAGGTGTAAGGTGTAAGGTGTAAGGTGTAAGGTGTAAGGTGTAAGGTGTAAGGTGTAAGGTGTAAGGTGTAAGGTGTAAGGTGTAAGGTGTAAGGTGTAAGGTGTAATGTGCTTGCAGCCTCTGGCCCTCGTCAGCACGCGAGCGGCTGAATTGTGTAATAATTGTGGAGCATTAATGCTCTTCATAGGAAGACCAGAGACCAGGGCATTACAATAAACAACTGGAGATAAACGCATACATCAGCACCTCCGTGCTGGCCTGAGAGAGAAATGGGTGGAATCTGGCTATATTCTTAAATTTCTTAGATGCAAGATCTGTGTAATATTCTTCATGTGTGAGCTCAGAGTCGGATAACACCCAGGTGCTTTACACATTGTGAAGGTTTAAAATCTTGTAGTTTGGGTAAAAGTTTCTCTCTCTGGCTTTCAGGACCAATGACTAAAACCTGTTTTATCCTGGCTGAGCTGTAGGAAATTATCTGCCATCTATGACTTTGGATCTGAAATGCAGTTAAACAGGGTATTGAGTGTCATCAGGAGACACAGCAACGTACAGCTGTGTATCATCAGTGTAACTGTGGAAATTGATACCATGTCTCCTGATGACATCTCCCAAGGGAAACAAGTAAAGATTAAAAAGGAGTGGACCTAAAATTGACCCTTGGGGGACCCCACACTTAATTTCATGGGTTCTGGAGGAACATGTGTCCACACTTACAAAGAAAGATCGATCTGTGAGATAGGAGCGGAACCAGTTAAAAACAGTACCAGAGAGGCCTACCGAGTGCTTCAGTCTACAGTATTTAATAGAATGTGATGATCTACTATATCAAAAGCGGCACTAAGATCCAGTTTGTGGTTGTCTAAATTGGACCTGGTGTCATTTTAAATCTTTAAAAGTACTGTCTCGGTACGGTGGTTCATCCTAAAGCCAGATTGAAATTTCCCCAAAATATTTCTCATTAAAAAATATTCACTTGGTTAAACAACATTTTAAATTTACATTTTGTAAAATCTTACTTAAAAATGGTAACTCGTTTTACAACTACAGTATCTACCTATCGAGTGAAGTGTGTGTGTGTGTGTGTGTGTGTATGGTGGTCAGATTTTACTTACAGTATGTAACATTAATGTAAAAGCATTTTAAAAGAAGGTAGATAATACTTCAGTCTAAACGCAGTGTAAACATATTTACAAAATGGAGTGATAATGTAAACTAAGAGCCTGACACCATCATCCACTGACCGCTTTTCTTCCTCTCACTCCAACTCATTTTCTGCAGCTCACACATGTTCTCACCTCTCTGTTTTTGTCATCTCCAGCCTCTCTCTCTCTCTCTCTCTCTCTCTCTCTGTCTATGTCTCTCTCTGGTGATAATTTGCTCGAACCCAATCTCCCTCTCACACCTCTTATATCACACTTTTACCCTCCCTCTCCTGCTCTCTCACTCCTTCGGCTGATGGACCCCAGCTGCGTCTCACACCTCCATCTCACAAGACAGAAGTGAGACATGGGGGGGGGGTCGACCGGTGACCAACACAAGTCAACAAATGAAGAGAGGATGAAGAAACACAATTTAACAGGGGGGGCAATTGGAGAAAATGCAAAAAACCCCAAATCTGTCTCATATTTGAGAGGAGGTTTCATCCCTCTCTATCCCCCCCTCCTTCACCACAGGAGGACCGAGCCTTTTGTTTCCCCATCTGTTACCATGGTAACGGGTGGCAATTTCACTTCAGAGCCATATGCCTTGCTGACCAACAGTTAGCTACAATTCCAGGCACAACATAGATGGAGATGTGCACACACACACACACACACACACACATACACACACACACACACATACAGACACACAGACACACAGACACACACCCTATTGCTCACGACATGGAAAGCCTGGAGGCAGCAGCACACACTCACACACCAAAACTCCACCTTCCAAAACTGGGGACGGACGTTATCTTATTGTACAAGAAAGATTCAGTGCACCACATGGTGATGATGTCATGAATGTGGAGAGTTAGCAGGGGGCCACTTCTGGAAAATGCATTTCTTCCTTCAGTAACTCCAACCGCCCAAAAAGCTTTAAAGACACGTTTGTCTTCTTCTGCCCGTTTCTACTCCCCAAACGTACCTCAACCCAGTTTCCATCCACCTCGTGGAAGAGAACACAGAACGGGTCCGACTTGGAGGCCACGTCCCTGTCCAGCAGGCTGGCTGCGGTGACCGAGAGCTCCACTCGTGTGACGCAGTGCTGCGGTCCGACGCCGGGTGTCCGACCCTCGGTGGCCGAGCCCAGGGTGTAGGCCATTTGTGTGAGGTCCCAGAGTCTCCTTCTGAAGGACACGAGACAACGGGGAACAGAATGAGCTTCAGCTCCATTGAAAACAGCCTCTAGTATCAGGACATTTATGAAATATACAAATATACACATGCACACAGACACACACATACATATGTACATGCAGTGTGTGTGTGTGTGTGTGTATACATATAAGTTCCGTTTGTGGGATTAAACTGTGGAAGAGTCTGAACATGGGGGTGACATTGGGGTACAGTGGTTAGTCCGGTCACTCCCACGGCACAAAGGTCCCAGGTTTGATTCTTTCCATGTGGAGTTTTCCTCGTCTGTGTGAGTTATCTCCGGGTACTCCGTCTTCCTCCCACCTCCAACAGCACGCTGAGGTTAATAGCTCACTCTAAATCACCCATAGGTGTGAACGTGAGTGTGAATGGTTTAAAGATGGCTCGATACCACCTTTTCATATCCAATACCGATACTACAGCCTCGAGGATCGGACGATACCGATCCGATACCCTCTGTTTGTCACTCTAAAAGTTGTCAGTAATACGTGTATGGATGTCATTTGCTTAATACTGACATCTAAAAACATCACTGCGCCCTCTAAAGAACGAAGGAAAATGCATGAAAACAACTGATGTTCTGTGTAACTGCTGTGGCTTTATTCCATCTGAATACTGAACTAAATATTGAAATGATTATTCACTGAAAACAATAAAACACGTTTCAGCCCTCTCAGCGGTCAGTCTGCTCCTCTTCAATCTGCTGAAGAGCCTCTCGCTCGTTACAGCAGCTGTGACCGCCAAGGAGGGCCGTCTAGGCTGGTTAACCTCCCAATATAGCCGTGGATTGTCCAAACTGAAGTAGGTCTCCACTTCAACAGGGACACTGGTGTGGTGGCTGGCTCAGGACCAGGTGTGCTTTCCTCCATGATGTCATCACAAATGCTTCCGCGTTTGGTCTTGCTTGCAGGCTCCTCCAGTCTCCAGTCTTCTTTGCTGGCTCTGTGGTGGATCAGGTCCCCTCTGCTGCTCTGGTCCTCCTAATCCCCCCGTCCACCTTCATTTCCACTGCCATTAGCACATCCTTTCCCTGTCTTGAGGATTGTACCTGGAATGACGATACATAATTTAAACTTTACCTATCTTTACCTATCAAGTTAATCCATTCTTAATAGCAGTGACAGTGCAAAAGTAAAATTAATTCCATACACACTGATCCTAGGGCTGCATAATATATCCTAAACTGATCATCAATATACAGGTCGTTAAAGACTGAACGCAGGTTAAATTGTGTGTGTGTGTCCATGCACCATGCATTAAATTCTCTGTCAATATATTTGGCCAATCAGATTGAGCCTTACTGCCCCCTATGGGAGTGGCTGAGGTCGCACAGCGCATGCAGAGAAAGCTTGGTGGGTGTTGAAGAACTCGTGGCTAAAAGAAGCAGCACGTCTGTTATTTGGAAGTACAGGTACAGGTGTTTTAAGTTTTAAGTTTTCTCACATGAATTTGTTTCAGTTGTTAGAGGAGAAAATAATGAATATGGGGGAGAAGGGAGAGGGGGCGCTAGAGAGGAGAACACAGACAAGGGATGAATCTTAGTACATTTATAGTGTTTGGCTTAAAGAGCAAAGTGAGACATGGAAAAACCAACAGCACGTTATGGTACCATGTGGTAGGTGATGGATGCCCGTCTCAACTACTGTAGTATTGGTACTGACAGTGTAATTTTTGTAATTACAAATCTATGGTGCAGTTATTTGTTACCAGCAGCTTTTAAACCATAACAGTTTATCTTGTCTTCTCCACACTCCCTACATCACAAGTCACATTGTCATATCGTTGGAACACTCAACAACATTCACAGCATTCACATATGTGACATGTGACATTCATCATGTCACATGTCACATATCACATGTTCAGCCTTGACTGATACTTGTGGAATCATTCAGTTTGTGTATGTGAATCTCTCTCACTCATTCTCAATAAAGTAAAGTAAGCACACATACCGGTCCTTGGATCGGTCGAAGAGGGTGTCCTTCATGGTTCCCTCGTCGGCCTCGTTCGGTCGACTGAGAAAGCGTTTCAGGACTTGGACGATGGGGATGACATCACCCCCCCTTGTCAGCTCCTCAAAAGCAGCTAGAACATGTACCGTGGTTTCTAATAGCCCCCGCTGGCTGGCTCGTACTATCCCACCTGGTCCCAACATATTGCTGCAGATGTTTGGGCGGCATATTCAACTGCACCTGCACATCCTCCACGCGTGAGTATGCGAGTGGCGACCGCGTCACTCACACTGCGCTGTGACAGCATTCAGCATTCACAACTAGCTGCAGTGTGTGTGCGGAGCAGCCCAAAGTGGCCAATCCAAGACGATCCATGGCTTTTATCGTATTACTGGTATTACATGGACTCTGATCTTTTCAGTTTTCCATGCAATCGCTACAGCAACAGAGGAGATACTGAGTGCATCTCCTGGGTGTGAACCACCAAACTGCTTTGCTTTCTGCAAAGTCAAACTAACAAAGTTAAACTAACTACAACTGCAGTTTACAATCGTTGAGAGATGAACTCGATCACGTGTTTGTACTTCAGTGGGATTAGTGTATCAGAGATGCAGTTACCCGTGTTAACGGTGTTACTGGGAGCTCCAAATGTACCAAAGCTCAAACCCACATTTTCTGGTCGTCCAGGCAAAATGAGCTTGACAATTTTTTCTGTCACCATTTTGGCCTTGGTGCTCTCTGGAGCAGGTTTTGCACTCTCCTGAGGTGTTTCCTGCAACGATGGTTGCCGTGGTTTCCTTTCTCTGTACTCCTTTCCGTGATGCTTGTGCAGATGTTTTAGTTTGTCGCGGTGAAATGTTCGGTTTTGCTGCCACCCTTTGAGACACTCCTTGTACAAATGCTACACTCAGCTTCACTCTCTCCTCCGTTATCATAAAGTAAGTCCACACGGCCGACACATGTCTGCAGCTTTGTCTATGTTCATGTCGCGCAAAGCGAAGTTGAGGAATATGAGATATTTTGGGTTTATGGAATCGGATCAGACGTGTTTTAAACAAAAATCCTGAATCGAGCCAATCTGGATCGGACCGGATCGAACCATTCCTCCAATGGTTGTCTGTCCTGCAGCTGGTGAACCGTCCAGGTTGAACATTGACATTCACCCGCTGACAGCTGGGATCAGCTCCAGAACAACTTGAGACCCTTCACAGGAAGAAGAGGAATGAATAAAGCTTCTTTTTGAACATGAAATTCATTATGTGCGTTTACAGATAATGAATTATTTAAGATGAGGATGACCACCTCGTCTTAAATATCCAAACAGGTTCTGGGCTTTAGAGCTTTACATTATCATTTATAATGATAATGTATAACAACCACTGCAACGTTTGTAAAACACAAGACAGAATGTGCATCTTCCTCCTGGAAATGACCCATTTAGCTTCAAGTTGTTTCACAAATATGTCGGAGACTGTAAAGAATATAATCAATATTGTCCCAGCTGTGTGAGTCACGTTCAATTAGTGTAACGACACTTTTTTTCTGGAAAAAAATACACACACGATGTGTAGCCGCTGGCGTTCTGGATGACACTGGTTCAGGTCACAGCTGCTACCTCCTAAACCTCCAACGATATCCAGTGTTCAACTGTCTACCATCACAGAAACAAAAAAAAACAGCGGGAGTCAAAGAGTGTGTGCAAACCCGTTGGTCACATGATGATTCATATCTGAATCGGTTCCTCTGCTCTCAGACAAACACCTCGTCTCCGTGCGGCTGCTGCTTTTGTTCACAGAGCGGCGAGCCAAAGGATGCTGTCTGTTGCTAAGATACAAACGTGTCAGCAGCAACGTGTTCCCTCCTGCTCCTGTGATGTCACACTGGCAGTGGTGATGAAGGAAGTACCACACACATCAACGTCTCCATTCATCGCACACAGTCATTCACACACTGGAAGCACACAAACTCAGTTTATTGTCGGTGACGTTTTTAAAAAAAAGACAAACTGGTCCACGCAGCAGGGAAGCCGAGAGGAAGCGTGTTCCACTGTATTGTTTTCTTAAGCTGATGTTCTTTTATTGGATGAGGATCAATGAAAGATAATATAAACATATAATATAAAACAAATGAACAGACAATGAATGGATGCAGTACACACCCGACACACCAGTATACAGCACAAACCACATGAGAGGACAAATCAACTTCAATTTAAGTTGAAAGCATTTACACTCAACACAGGAAGATTCCAGGTCAGGAAGTGTCCCAGAAACCTTCCTGATCGTAATATATGATAGACATAATATTGAGAAAAATAAAATGCGCTGATGATGATTTGTCATGATTTGATTCTATGAAACTGTATATTGAGGTATAAATATTTGTTCTCACTGCCAACTGTTACAAATTAATATTAATATTATTATTATTATTATTATTAGTAGTAGTAGTAGTAGACATAATAGGTTAAGATAATAGTTTTATACTGTGTCACACACACACACACACACACATCATGAGGTTTATATAGCAATAGCAATCTGCAACAGCATTCTCGATGTCACAACCTCCAAACTTCTCAATAAACTTCCAATACATTCAAAACTCAGCCGCCCGCCCCCTCACCCACACCTACTCTCGAGACCCCATCACCCCTGTCCACCAGAACCCCCACTGGCTCCCTGTCCCACGGCGCGTCGACTTCAAACTCCTCCTACTCACCTATAAAGCCCTCCACAACCAAGCCCCCTCCTACCTCACAGACCTGCTTCACCCCCACACCCCTTCCTGCAGCCTTCGATCCTCCAACGCCAATCTCCTCTCGATCCCTAAGACCAACCACAAAACCTGGGGAGACAGAGCCTTCTCCGTCGCCGCCCCCCCCTCTGGAACTCACTTCCAAAGCACATCCGTGCCTCCACCGACGTTCCATCATTCAAATCCCTACTCACAGTCTCTAACCTACCTGTTCCACACCACCATTGCTCCCTCCTCGTTTTCATGCACTTTATGCACAATTATGTGCATAAAAAAATTGTGCATTGTGCACAATTATGCACAATGCACAATTTTTTGCTAATCTTTCTTTCTCTTGTGTGTATTCTAATGTATCATTACTTGTTATTATTATTCTCTTGTGTGTATTCTATTGTATTATTCTTGCTGTCTTGCACATTTTAACTCTCTACTGTAAAGCGACTTTGAGTACTGGGAAAAGCGCTTATAAATAAAATGTATTATTATGATTATATATACAGGTTTATAATATTACTTGAAATCTACATGAAGAGCAGATGTTTTAGTATAGTTAGTTATTCAGAACACAGAACGAACTGTGTCCTGTTACTACTCATCACTCGTCTGTTATAACACTGTTATTGAAGATGATTGTATAGTGATGTGGTCAGGATCACTCCACCAGAGGGAATTACAGAGTACAGATTACTACAGGGTCCCACACTACAGATTAGAGTACTACAGATTCCCTGGGAAAGTCTATTCCAGGGAACTGGAATAGGTGAATTTGACCGATAGTCGGACCTCGGATCCAGGAGGAACAATGTGGTTTCCGTCCTGGCCGTGGAACACTGGACCCGCTCTACATGACCCCTCTACATCGGGTGCTTGAGGGGTCATGGGAGTTTGCCCAACCAGTCTAAAAGTGTAGGTGTTCGACCGTGTCCCTCGAGGCGTCCTGTGGGAAGTACATACTCCTGGAGTATGGGATCGGGGGCTCTTTGCTAAGGGGTGTACCATCTCTGTACACCAGGAGTAGGAGTCTGGTGCGTATTGCCGGCAGTAAGTCGGACCTGTTCCCGGTGCATGTCGGTCTCAGACAGGGCTGCCCTTTGTCACCGGTTCTGTTCATTGTTTTTGTGGACAGAACTTCTAGCCAGGGACCAGAGGGGGTCCGGTTCGGGAGCCGACGGATTTCATCTTTGCTTTTCGCTGATGATGTTGTCCTGTTGGCTCCTTCGAGTCAGGACCTTCAGCATGCACTGGGGCGGTTCGCAGCCGAGTGTGAAGCGGCTGGGATGAGAATCAGCACCTTCAAGTCCGAGGCCATGGTTCTCGACCGGGAAAAGGTGGACTGCCCCCTCCGAGTTGGAGGAGAGTCCTTGACTCAAGTGGAGGAGTTCATCTTGGAGTATCATGGGGTCTTGTTCACGATTGAGGGAAGGACGGAGCGTGAGACTGACAGGTGGGTCGGTGCAGCGGTCTCTGTACCGGTCCGTCATGGTGAAGGAGCTGAGCTATCGATCTACCGGTCAGTCTTCGTTCCTACCCTCACCTGTGGTCATGAACTTTGGTTGTGACTGAAAGAAGAAGATCTCGGATACAAGCAGCCGAAATACGTTTCCTTCGTAGGGTGGCGGGGGGCTCCCCTAGACATAGGGTGAGGAGCTCTGTCACCCAGGAGGAGCTCTGAGTAGAGCCGCTGCTCCTCCACATCGAGAGGAACCAGCTGAGGTGACTCGGGCATCTGTACCGGATGAAACAGAGGAAGGTGGATGGATGGATGGATGGATGGATGGATTACAGAATACTACAGATTACATACTGTATCACCGATTAGAGAGCACTACAGAACAGAGTACTACTGATTACAGAGTACTCATGTTACAATGTAGCACAGAGGACTGAGTGTACACAATTGGAGTATGTGATACTGAAGTGACAAGCACAGGGAACCTCCTCCCGTCCCCAGTGGACACACCCTTCTTGTCCCCAGTGGACACACACTTCCTGTCCCCAGTGGACACACAGATCCTGTCCCCAGTGGACACACACTTCCTGTCATCAGTGGACACACAGATCCTGTCCCCAGTGGACACACAGATCCTGTCATCAGTGGACACACAGATCCTGTCATCAGTGGACACACCCTTCTTGTCCCCAGTGGACACACACTTCCTGTCCCCAGTGGACACACACTTCCTGTCCCCAGTGGACACACAGATCCTGTCCCCAGTGGACACACACTTCCTGTCCCCAGTGGACACACAGATCCTGTCCCCAGTGGACACACAGATCCTGTCATCAGTGGACACACCCTTCTTGTCCCCAGTGGACACACACTTCCTGTCCCCAGTGGACACACACTTCCTGTCCCCAGTGGACACACACTTCCTGTCCCCAGTGGACACACATATCCTGTCCCCAGTGGACACACAGATCCTGCCATCAGTGGACACACCCTTCTTGTCCCCAGTGGACACACACTTCCTGTCATCAGTGGACACACACTTTTTGTCCCCAGTGGACACACAGATCCTGTCATCAGTGGACACACACTTCTTGTCTCCAGTGGACACACACTTCCTCTCCCCAGTGGACACACACTTCTTGTCCCCAGTGGACACACATATCCTGTCCCCAGTGGACACACAGATCCTGTCATCAGTGGACACACACTTTTTGTCCCCAGTGGACACACAGATCCTGTCATCAGTGGACACACACTTCTTGTCCCCAGTGGACACACATATCCTGTCCCCAGTGGACACACAGATCCTGTCATCAGTGGACACACACTTCTTGTCCCCAGTGGACACACATATCCTGTCCCCAGTGGACACACAGATCCTGCCATCAGTGGACACACATATCCTGTCCCCAGTGGACACACAGATCCTGTGTGTCCACTGATGGCCGGAGTGGACACATAGATCCTGTCCTCACACCTGTCTCAGCATCACAGTCCATGTCCTCAGACAGAGGACCGATGTCTCACTCACCTCGTGAAATCACGCCCAACTTCTTCTCGTCTTTTGTTTCTGATGAATGAAATCCCCGGGTTCCGTTGTGTTTCTTTTTCTTTCACTTGTGTTGTTTTGTAAAGAAAAGACAAATGAAGTGTCTGCTGCTACCTGAACCTGGGAAGCGCAACAGTGAGTGGGCAAACATTCACCCTCCTCGGCGGCTGTCGCTCTCTGCCAGCGCCTCCGACCGACGGGGCGGCGTCAAGCGCGACATTTACAGAATTACGGAAGTACAGCGAGTAGACCCAACAAAATAAAAGTCAATAACCGCAAATACATCGCATAACTGCCGGAAATAATAATAATAATAACGTTAATCATGATCATAATCGTAATCATCATAATAATACTTTTTCTCCTATAATACTTTCATAACCATCATAGTACGATTACCTGGTTGCAGTGTTTTTACGTTTTTTACTGTGTAACTGCTCATAGTATTTTAACGCATTTAAAAGAAGTAAATGGAAGTAAATTGCATTTTGAGATGTATGTCTTTAGGACCCCACGAGACACAAAACGCTCCGGAAACTGATTTTTGACACAAGCATTCATTTTTATACAAGTGATATTGACCTGACACAAATATGATGATATGATAAGGAGTGTGAAACAAACATCAAACCACAGCAGATACAAAGATCAACGTTAAATCTGTTGTTGATTTGGAGAAGTAAATTGAGCAAATTGCATTTTTGACAACTGCTTTTGTGGGGTGATGGAGTTATCAATGCGAGATGTAAAATATCAAATTAATATATAACTAATAAATGTTCCTGAACAAAGCTTAATGAAAGTAGCCAGGCCCAATTGAAGTATATGTATTTTTAAAGTCCACTGGCGCCATCTAGTGGTGACACGTGAATTTGTTTGTTTACACACTGCAGCTAAACAAACTACTAAAGAAGCACTGCAGATTAAACTACAACCGGATGTTATTAGTTATTACACATATGAAAAGGACACTCAGATGACTCAGAAGGAACGGCTCACACACAGACACCTGAAGGAACAGACCATATTTTATTATCAGTTTGGTTTTTTATGAATGTTTCTGACATTCCTCTGACACCACTAGAGGGCACCCACGTACCACACACTGAGTTCTTTTTTTCATTCATTCAGTTCGGTTCTGTTTCCTCTGTTATGGGAAGAACAGATGACAAGAACATATCCGACGAAGGAGGAAAATATAAATAGGAGGCAACGCCAAAAGTCAACCAATTCGAGACGGAATGAGGAGACGTCGTCTGCTGCAAGTCTGTCAGACTGGATGAATAAACCTTCTACAGAGATGGAAGTGCTGAACATCACAGCAAAAGTAAAACGTAAAATAAATAATGGTTAAATTAATGGAAATCATAATTATAATGCAGAAATAAATACGAGGAGTGGATGAGGCCACAACCTGAAATAACAGAAGGGAGTTGTTGGGCCTCCCTCCCATCACTGCTGTTCATGACTTCTTGTGTTTTCACTTCATGTGGCCTCTGACTATTTTAGAAGTTACAACGCAAAGCAAAAAATAAATAAAAAAGCACTTGAAAATCATATAAATGTTGTGTTTGTTAGATGGAGGAGAAGTTGAGTCTGCGGTCCGTCAGACGGAGTCTCTGGGCTTCACTGGCAGAGATGCTGTTCCTCCAGAGCCTGACAACACAGTGGTGGGGAATTATTATCCAAAAAAAGAAAGAAAGAAATCAATTTATCATTCTGGACCATAATTTTGAAGCAGATTTGGTGAAAACCCTGAGTTTTTTATTTTAAATACTGAAATACTGAAAAAAATCATGAGTTAATGATCATGATCATGAGTTAAAGTGAATTCACACACAAGAAAATTGAACAAGAAAAATGTTTAGACGGAAATCAAACCAGAGTTGTTTGTTTAGAAGTGATGAAAACTCTTATTTGATTTGTGTCAAAACAATTTGAAAAGAATTTTCCTCTGTGTGAATTCACTGAATGTTTTTTATTTTTTTTTTATTTTCAGGTTTAACAAACTCAGGCTGTTGACAAAACCTGCTTTGTGGAACGGACCCGTGATCATGTCGGAGGACGAACACACAGCAAAACCTACCAGGTACTACTTACACACACACACACGCACACACAGAGGTGAAGGTAAAGGAAAAAGAGTGACAGAGTAGTTGGTATCACACAAATACATTTACCTGATGAGCTCCAGAGTCGGACACGACTGTAACGCTCTGATCAGAGCCTCTGCTCCTCTTCCACTCACACTGTTTGACTCCAGACTGGAGGAGAAGACCGACACACACACACACACACACACACACACACACACACACACACACACACACACACAGAAACTCACCAAAGGAACTCAAAGACGAGAAGCGGTGTGTGTGTTCACATACTCACTCAATTGTGGTCAACCTGTGACACACGGGAACGACTTCAGCCAACGCCAGAGCCACTTCATCCCCACAGTTATTCCATCCCAGCCTACCGACACAAACCTTCCATGACTACAGGCAGCATGGACTCTAAATCCAGTGTCCGCAGTGTTTGGAAAGTTTGTGTGTGACTGTTTAATAAGTAGTGAAACTACTGCTTTGAAATCACAAAGTATCCGTTCACATAATTCAATCACAAACTCAAAAAATCTGCACCAAACGTATCCGTGCAAACAACAAACTGCTATGAAATCATCATACATCAATATTTTTTTTCTCCTTTGTTGAATAAATCAAAGTTCCAACAGTTTGATAATTACAACCCTTTAAATGCCACTTTGAATCCATGCAGTCACATACAATGAATAGTTAGTAATACCCTATTAACTAATAATTAGTTAATAGGCTTGGGGCATCGATTACAGTCTTGGATATGTAAACAGCATTGATTTCATGACATTAGTAATTTTTTTTATGTGTCGTTTTCTGCCTTTGTCCACATAAAAACTGTATTTTCTTCTGCTTTCTTCTGCACAAATCTCTTAAGCCAGTTCAGCTATGCTCAAAAGTACCAAAAGTTCAATGAATTTCTGAATTTTAACCCTTTTAAATGTCTTAATCAAAACAACACAACATCTGAGCTGTTTTCCTTCCTTTCCTCATACATGGTGATGTCAAAGATAAGTTACAAACAATGATTTAGTTGCATTAGTACTTTCTGTTCAGTTTGTTTTAAACTTTTACTCCCTCTTCGGACCCTCATGACAGTGACTTATGCTGAAAACACGTTTTAATTTAACTGCCAGTACAACTTGTAAACATACATTCTGTCAAGTCAGTTTGGAACAAAACAAGGGAAATTGGATATTTTCACTATTTATGAACAGTCAACCTTTTTCTGTATTCTAGGCTGATGCATGGGATACCACACGATGTGTATGTGCATGTGTGTGCACATATAGATGCAGTTTGATGAATGTCGCCACCTGTTGGCGCAGTCTGTACAGACTACTGACACAAACACACTGTGTGTGTGTGTGTGTGTGTGTGTGTGTGTGTGTGTGAGTATGTAAAAAAAGGTAGAACAAATATTGATGTATGGATTTTATAGCAGTTTGAGGTTCTTCTGGACCAAAAGTGTCCAACAAACAGAGGCCTTAAAATGAATCAAGAGTTGACGATAGACCGAGAAGAGTAAATGACTTTAGAGTCCAAAAATGACCAAATATCAACTGTGACATTTCATTTCATAAACTGTAACACAGTCGTAATGATCAGCAAATTAAAAAAAAAAGTTCCAAGAGACCATTAAGGGATGAAACACAAATTGTTCAGAGGGAGCTAAAACTGTAGTTTAATGACACATTCACAGTGATGTAAAGAATTAATGAAGTAATGTTGCAATTAAATCAATCAATCAAAGTAAAAACAGTAAGAAAAAAAAGCCAATTGAAAATAGTGACAGTAACAAAACAAAACAAGGTAGGTGACACACAGAGTAATATTTATCGACACAGTATTTGTACATGTGTTTTCTTACCTCACTTCCTGTATGAGTGGACAGGACGACAGACTGGTAACTATCACACACAGCGCCGGGGTCCCAACAGAAGTCAGACTGAAAGTCCACACATGAAACGCATCGTCTCATAAACAAAACAATACAAAAACATCAACTCAGTGTGGAGAGAGGAGTCTTACTGGAGCATACGGAGCTTCTTCATGCACAGCAGAGCTTTGGACAGACTCACAGAGCCTTCAGGGCCCAGTCGGTTTTCTGACATACTGAGAAAAGACAGAGAAGCACGAGTCAGACGCCACACCTGCAGCTGTAAATGAAACAAACGCCGGCAGAACTCCACGTACTCCAACACTGTGAGGTGTGTGAGCGATGGCAGAAGCAGGGTCATCCTGGCTGCAGCACCGTCACCAAGACGGTTACAAGACAGACTGCAGGAGAGACGGAGCAAAGAGAAACATACAGAATACCTTGGTTTACCAAAGTACAAGAAACCTACAGAATACCTTGGTTTACCAAAGTACAAGAAACCTACAGAATACCTTGGTTTACCAAAGTACAAGAAACCTACAGAATACCTTGGTTTACCAAAGTACAAGAAACCTACAGAATACCTTGGTTTACCAAAGTACAAGAAACCTACAGAATACCTTGGTTTACCAAAGTACAAGAAACCTACAGAATACCTTGGTTTACCAAAGTACAAAAAATGGAACTAACTGGAATGACACAAAGTCAGAACCATTCAGTGATTTCCAAAAACTAATTAAGGAATTTAATGACAACACAATGTGAGTTACATGAACTCATGAACTCATGAATTCATGTCTTAAACATAAAACTGGAAGG
>CAAKHB010007540.1:63008-75844 GCA_901007665.1 Aeoliscus strigatus | reverse complement strand
TTCTCAATATATCTATTATGCATATTCCTTCTCTGTTTGACTTAAGACTGAGCAGACAGCACACAAACCTGACACCCGGCCAAAAGCGAAGTTTAAACGTGGCCAGTCATCAAGTTGCTGAGCACCAATCGGTGCTTCAAACCAACAGCTCACTAAAATAATTTTTAAAGACATGAATACATACTGCAAGGTGTAAGATCCTTGTTTATCATGTAGCAGATCTGAGGCGCTGACGGGCCAAAGTGATGCTCCCATTGACTACAATACACATACTTAGATCCCCAATCCCCAAAGTCTTTTGGGATTGTTTAATCTTCAGCCAACAAGTTTCCCAAGGATCAGTGTGTTTTTATGTGTGGCCATTTACTGTTAAAGAATAAGTGTATAGTCTTACTGTAAATGTATCTGACCATTTTCAGTTTGTTAAGAGGGAACACCCCCCGCCCCCATACAACCTCACAGGCCCATGTTGGCACAGGCACTTCCATGTGGCCACTCTGACACCTACTGGTGGCTGTAGTACTATGTGTATCCTGATCATGTGTATCCTGATTCATTCCTTGAGTTCTTCATGTACTGTCAGAGCAGTCACTCAGAACCAAGTGTTCTGAGCAAAAAATACAATGTTTCACTAATATCAGGGTTTCGATTTGTATCAAACCAGGTGGGCACAATCTCCATTTTTGGACCACAAGGTAGCAGTTACGTCCCATGATGAACGCAGTTCAACAAACTTCTTACGTCATCAAGTTGTTCTCAATGCCATTTGGCAAACTTTTTTCTCCTTGACAACACTTTGACTTTGTATAAACCATATAGTACTTGTAATGCAATGAATGTCAACTTATGCTTTTTTGTGGGTTGAATAAACACTTGGCTTAAGCTGTATGTCAACACTGTAGTGTCTCCTTTGTGTGCTTGAGAGCACGTTGAACTGACACCACTGAGTGCACCATTGATCCCACTCTGACTGTTGCACGAGACCCTGACACTTCTCCATTCTCACATGTGCTGTGGAAAACTTTCAAAACCACTGACACAGAAAATCAAGATACTGTGGTAACTGGCGAAAAAGAACAAAAGCCAATTTGGAATTTCCAATTAATTGTTGTAGGATATGGATGCACGTTCACGTACCCTGTTTCAACAGTGAAAACACAAATCAGAGGAAAGTACACGTAGGAAACAATTGGTTACATACCTAAGGTAACAGGACGTGTCAGCTGTTAATGATGATGTGCAGATGGAACAGAGACTCAGGGCGCAATAGGCCAGATGATTATATCAGTCCAGGAGAGCCAGCCCCTGCATTGCTATAGTGAGAACTTTGTTGGGCGGCGCTGCCACCTCCAGCTGCTTAAGATCAGCACTTTCTCAGCCCCCCCCCCACACACACACACACACATACACACAGCTCTTTCCAAACCTCTCTTCCTTTCAGTCCCATTCATTTATATCTTCACCTTTCTAAGGCAAGAACTTTAATGTATGTGTAATGACCGTCACTCCAACCTGAGTCAAACATCATTTTTCAGACTCTATATGGAATTAAATCAAAATCAAACAATAGACAAATATCACTAAATTAATTTTTAAAGACATGAACATACTGCAAGGTGTAAGATCGTTTTTTATCATGTAGCAGATCTGAGGCGCTGACGGGCCGAAGTAATGCTCATTTTGAAAAATTTTCATTTAAAAACACCTAATCCTTCTAGGTTATGCAAATTATGCAGAAACTAATTTCATACTGACTTTTGGTTTGAGTGTGCTAGTTTCTTCCAGTGCCTGACTGAACTAAAATGATACAATTCAGTCTATTTTTTGATATCTCAGCAGTATATAACCAAAAAAGCATTAAATCAGAGCATTGTTACTTCAAAATGTGACAGAATGTCTATATGACTGCGAGCTGCTACATAAGTCGACAAAAGCAGCTGGACAGGTGGAAAAAAATGTCTCTTGCTGATGCTTTGTTCATTATTGTCCACCTTATCAATTGAATGAGACTTGAAGAAAACAATCCCTGACCTTGTAAACTGTTTCTCTGAAAGATAAAAGAATTCACAGCACCATTTGTAAATTTGCAGCGTTTATAAATGCCACGGTTGTGTAACTATGAATTCTACAAGCTACAGTTTCAGTATTAACTCCCAGTGAGTGTAACGTTTCGTTGTGTTTTTAGAACACTTTTAGCATGACTGCCTGTGTGTCCGCACGTATTTGTATGCAACTGCATAACTTTTGTCCTTGCAGAAACAGGTCGACAGTGTTGGTTTGACGCACATCAACTATCAGTGTTGTTTTGGACGCTGCGATAGTGACTGGTCACCCACCGAGCCCAAACAGCTGACTGCAACATCCAACGAGCCCTGTCAAACCATTACACCACCAGTCATTTATCAGCAGCACACTGTGTGTCATCTGGGTCACTCAGTCCCAGATTGACTGTGATACATGTCACTCCTGTTTGAAGAAATTAGTAAAGCATTGTTGTCACAATAAAACATACTCAGATTTCCCCTTAATGTCCATCAATCCTGCTTTGTGCCAAACTGTGTAGTGGACCGTGTGGAAGGCAGAAGTGTAAACACACAAATTGTGAAGAAATGCCACGACTTCTTTGCCATGGCAAAGAGTGGATCCATTTCAGCTGTTAAAAGATTCACATTGTTGTTACTAATGTTTTACAACTACCACTGCCACACCCACAAATACAGTAGTTTGGATGTTAATCTGGAGTGACCTGACATCACTGACTTCATAAATAGAAATATAATGATAAAATAATAGTAGGTCCCTCATGCACGTATGTGTAAGTCACATGCAAACATTGAAACGCTCAAATTACAGCCTTACACACACACACACACACACACACATCTGCCAATATGTGTGGCAGACATATTGACGCTATCGCAAGTAGAGGCGTTGTTGCTGAACCGTGCATGAATGTTTTTGCACTTTTCAGGGTCAAACTTTTCATCAGGACTCACATAGACAATCACAGGGATCTGGATTCTGAGAACAAAACTAATCTAATAGTTCCCCTAGTCCAACAAAAGAATTATTTTATAATTGCAAAATCTTCTTCTTTTGAAACTAAATATGCTACTAACTGTGTATAATAAATAATAATATACAAGAATGTACAATACTATAACAAACATATGGATTCATGTCAACACTAGTGTGACAAAACAAACTTGTACAGTATAGTATTGTATTGAACATTTCCTTTTCCCACAGAGCTTTAGAAGTAGGAAGTGAAAGTATTTGCACAAATCAACAGCTGACCCCTCATCCATGTTGACTGGGATCAGCTTGGAATGACAGTGGCTCCCTCTTGTTGCAGCTCAAAATAAATGTCAATGGATATATGTATTTCTCAAGTGGTAATACCTGATATGCTGTTTTATGCTGTTAAATGTCTCTGTATCTATGGAATCTGAGGAGGTAAGAAGGTTTAGTGGGGAAGAAATAGGGATAATTTACAACAGTTCAGGATCAGATCAGACTTTCCAACCTGAAAGATATTTTCCAAATAAACACTGAACTGAATTTATTGTGATTATTTTCTTTTATACCTGTGCTGACTGCACAAGTTAAATCAGTCCGTCCATGACTTCTGCCAGGGATCAGTAGACGTGGATACCATGGTATATGTACAAATGGCATGTTGTGACCCTACATAGATGCATTCCATATTTAGACAGCCTTTGTGATGACAACAGCACCGTGGCTATCAGTTGTGAACCACCTACAGTATCTCACTGTACCAGGACACAAGACGGAGAGCGCAAAAGAGTGTGTCCATGACAGCTCGGGGATGGGAATCTGCATGTCCACTTCCTGTGTTACACCAGAGCGCTATTGGTCAGCTTTCACAAAAAAAGCTTCTTGGTAACTTACACAAAGAGACATAAAGATGATAGTGATCCCTAAAACATCATACTGCCCATGTTCTGAAAATATGACACAGATACATAACAAAACTGTGTATGGAAGTTGTCAAGTGATGTTGAAACTCAGCTGTTATGACAACAACTTGTTTACTTGTTGAAATGTTTCTGCAACTCATCAGGAGTGACATGACATTTCCTGTGACGGCAAATGACCAATTGTTATGAGCGCGCTAATAATTTATAAAAAGAAACAGTTTGCCTGCCATGGGTGTGGATGTTCAGTATTCCAACAAGGTCAAATAACAAGGTCTTTGTTGTGTCAAATGTTGTCAGTAAACCAGTCAGCGCAGCAACACCGTTGCAAAAAGACTGTTTTGGAAATAAGAAACCATCCTATCCAGCTGGTGCACAGATACAGTGCTCATCTATCAGTTGGATTTAGGTGTATTATACTTTATAATCAAAGTTGTACTCTGCCAGTTTCTCTGAGAATTATGTTCATGCATGTACTTTTATATGCTTTAATGTCTTTTAATCATATATGTTTTATGTGTTTTAATGCCTTTTAATTTCTTCTTGTTTTAATGGCTCTTGATCAAAGTTTATTATTATTATCATTATTATAATATTATTATTATCGTGTCAGTCTGCAAAATTGATTTAATTTGACATTATATGATGCTGCAGCCTAGTTAGCTTTACAACTGCATTGCATTGCCTGACATATAAAGAAAAACTGTAATGAAGTAGGTGACACCATTCAGTCATTCAAATCAAAGAACAGGCCTCAGTCCAAGAGTAGATTGCAACAAGTCATTAAATCTGTCACGAACTAAGCTGCTGACAAAGGAAAGACTCCAGTGTCGGTTCACACTAGACAAAGTGAAAAGGCCATCCACAAAGAGAGCAGCTGTCATCAGCGCCGGCAGTCAGATCAAAACCTATGCACATACTGAAAGAGGACAAGCAGAATGTTGGCAGCAGGTCGGGTGGTAAAGGGCCAAGGCTCCGGCTGAGAAGGATAAGAAACCGAGTGGAGCAAAGTGGAACACAGAGACAATACGTGGCCTCATGACCGACAGAGAAGCTCAAGAAGAAAGAGAAAAAATACACACGACCTTGTGTATTTTAAATATCTGATATATCATGATCCCAGAAATGCACACAAAATTTTAAGGGAGAGTAAAACATGGCCCCTTTCACATGCCTGTTCATCTGATGTGAAAAGTTCAGAGAAAACAGACAGCTATTGATTATTGTTATTGTTATTGTTATTGATTATTGTTAGGAAGGAATAGAAATGTCTTGCTCACACATAAACAGATTTTGCAGCACATTGGAGAGATGGAAAAAACAAACAAACCAGACAGCATATTACTACACAGACTGAGTTTCATCGTCTACAAGAAAACTGCTATTGAGCATTCAATAAGACGAGGCTTAAATTAGCCGTAAAACTATTTCTGTTTGTGAACGAAGGGGCCTTAGCCTTGGTTACATTGGGATCATTCTTCGACACAGAAACATGGGTGTCAGGGATTCACGGCTAATTTGAGATGCAGATCTATAAAGTCTTCCTGTTCTAAAACAGACTGACCCATATCTCATTCTAACTCAGCAACCTTTTTAGGCTCTATATGTCATGAGTTTGCGGCAGTGACATAAGAGGACAACACTGACAAAAGGTCAGCGACACAAATCATGACACGGCTCACTGACTCTCAAATTGAAAGAAGTCACACTTTGGTTATTGCATTGTTTCACAGAACGTCAAAACCCTTTGCTCATATAAATGATCAGTCCTTTCTGGCTCATGGTAGAATAATTGTTAGTACTGTTAGTACTGTGGCAGGATGTTATGTAAGCAAGGAGGCACAAAAGGCTGAAATAGCAGCCCCCATGACTTTCAACATTGACTTACAACATGAAAACTACCCAATCGGTTACCCAGAACATGACCTGCTTCCCATCGTCGTGCGTATGAGCGACTATCGTACTGCACATGCACTAATAATCACGATAGCTGATTGTGGTGTGCATGCGCCGAACAGAAACACTTGTGCATCAAACACAACCAAATCATATTTTTAAAATCCCCATTGAAGATAAGATGTCTAAAATGGTCAGCACTTCGTCACGTTAAATCGCCAGTGAATTGCCAGTCACCCCCACCCCACCAAAATCAATTCATTTAAACATTAATTATTAAATTATATGACTTTCAAGCTATCAAATTTGTGAATTGAGAATTTCCAAGTGACAAACCCTCAGTTTTGTATGTTAAAACTGACTTAAGCCAAATTTAACATCTAAACTCTCAAATACACCACAAATAAAAAAACTATCTATCTATCTAAAAACTAACTATATTTGAAATTAAACTATTCTCTGACTAAATGTATTTCAGTCTGTATACTGACTTATCTGTGCATTTTGTTCTCAACATTGATAAATGTTCTGTTTTTGCACTATATGAATGTTGTCCATCGGACTTTTGAACAGAAAAACTGTTTTCAAAAAGGCCTTTCTCTGCCGGAAATAGTATCCGTGGGTGCAAATTAGCCACTGGCGCATGTACACTAGCGTAGAAGATGGAGTACTGACAACTCACTCAGACCATCACTGCACAAGTAATAGCCCGCATACCAAACTGAACATGATTACTGAACATGAACACAAGCTTAACCCTGACAACCTCCGAGAAAAACACTGGCTCGTGTCCGTGGAGATCGAATCCACAGGGCCAACAGGTGCTAGCAGTGGCTAGCTAGCAGCTAACGTATGCTAACTCTGATTTTCAGTTATTTGACTGAAAGAGGAGACTCCACCATGAATGAAGTTACCTTCTTCATCTTTACTTGAATCATCCTTCAAAGCAATCCTTTAATATTTGCCTCTATGCTAATCTCAATTCAATTACAAATAAAAAACTTCCCGACCCCATGACTATAACCACATCCAGCCCTATCGCTCCCATTGACTACAACACACATGCTTAGATAATCAAATGCCAATCAATAAGTCTTTACAGACATGATTTCACATCATCCACACAAGTTAAACTTGTTACATGATTAAGAAATGTCTTTGTTGTATCCTTTTACCATTTTGATGTCACTGAACCAAAGCATTGAATGAATGAGCCTATTTTTGAAATAACTGATGAAGTGGTTTAATACTGGTTCATTGCTTCATCTGAAAATCACTCCTTGTGATGTTCTTACCTTATAATTAGTAATGTGTGCTGACTTCACGAAGATTTTTGTGAAGCGTGTACGTAGGCCTGTGTCGACAATGTTTGTTGTGACGTGACAATTGCTGTCCGTCTGAGACAGATGCTCCGATACCAGCTTTTAATTGCCCTTGAACCACTGCTTCAGAGCTTTGATGCGCAAAAAAGTCACATGACCGATGACATATGAAGCAGAAATGCTTTGGCCAACGGAGTGGATCACGTGACCGGATTAAACCAGGTGCTTTATAGTCTCACAATGGGAAAAAAGAGCATTCAGACAAGTCATGCACCTTGAATGCTCCCCAAAGTCTTTTGAGATTGTTTGATCTTCAGCCAACAAGTTTCCCAAGGATCAGTGTGTTTTTATGTGTGGCCACTTGATGTTGAAGAATAAGTGGATAGTCTGTAAATGCGTTTGACCATTTTCAGTTTGTTAAGAGGGAACACCCCCCCGCCCCTCATACAACCTCACAGGCCCATGTTGGCACAGGCACTTCCATGCGGCCACTCTTGACACCTACTGGCTGTAGTACTATGTGGATCCTGATCATGTGTAGCGAAAAATACAATGTTTCACTAATATCAGGGTTTCCATTTGTATCAAACCAGGTGGGCACAATCTCCATTTTTGGACCACAAGGTAGCAGTTACATCCCATGATGAACTCAGTTCAACAAACTTCTTACGTCATCAAGTTGTTCTCAATGCCATTTAGCAAATTTTTTTCCCCTTGACAACATTCTGACTTTGTATAAACCATATAGTACTAGTAATGCAATGAATGTCAGCTTATGCTTTTTTTGTGGGTTGAATAAACACTTGGCTTAAACTGTATGTCAACACAGTGGTGTCTCCTTTGTGTTCTTTGGGGCAATTTATTACCAGTTTATTAGGTCGTGGTCCTCATCATTGTCTTGTGCTTGAACATGGAAAAGTCTAACATACATTAAAAGTTGAAATTGTTTCATGTGGTTTGGAACCAGCTTCGGAGCTGCCTTTTGTAACAATGTCCAGCTTTTCTTGAAAAGTCCGTCTTGAAAATAGCTTGTAGGTTGAAAAAACAAAAATCAATAAAACTATATTGTTGCTCATTCAACTCCAACAGGTGCCATTTACTAGCTCCGGTTTATGTGTTCTATGACTGTCCAATCAAAGAGGGTGAATATGATGTCGCCGTATGCCTGCTAGAGGGCCTTGGTGTCCTCAACTCACAATCTGACTGGTTAAAGCAACAGTTTACTTATCCTATGCTACAGGGCCTGCAGAACTGAGGCCTCCGGGAAGATTTCTTTGACCAGCAACAATTGATGGGTGAAATGTGATTGGTTAAGTGCATTTGGTTGAAAATACACATTTGGAAGCAGCACAACCAGAGGAAAATCGATGAAAGGAAAGGAATAGACCATTTGGAATTATTTAAAATGTACTCATGAAAATAAAATGACCATCTTATGTGCATTGTAATAATATAAGTGTGTTATTCAGATATTTCTTAGGCCAGCAGAGAAGGCCTTGAAGGCCCTGATGGCCCACTACTTGTGTACATAAATCTTACGCAGCTATAGTGAAGTATCGACTGGTTTGAAGAGGTCATGTGATTCACTCAGGCGGCTGAAACAGTTACTACTTTATATGCCAATCACGTGACTTTTTGTGCATCAAAGCAAGCTTTGAAGCAGTGGTTCAACAGAAATGCTGCTCCAACTTATAAGCTTGTATTGGAGCTCTGGTGTCAGACGGACATTGCTAGTCATAACATACGTCATTAACACTAGTTTCGATTCACGCTTCACAGAAATCTTCCTGAATTACCCAAAACACACTACGAAGCCTCAACACTGAAGGATATTTCACTAATTATAAGGTAGGACTTAGATCAGAACAATTCAAATGTACACATCCCACCATACTCTTGGTTCTCATTGTTCATTTAAAAGATCTGTTCAATTCCAGCCATTTACGAATGTCACATCTCCAGAGTATGCAGGAAAATGTACCGACTGATGGTCACAGTTCACCTTTTTGTGCAATGTAATTTGTTGGACGTATTGGTAATTAGCTGAGTGTAAACTTTTTGACGTTTGGTTCATGATGGCGAGATGAAAGCATTGAAGCTTTCCACCCAATATGGTCAAGAAAAGTTCCTCCGCTTTATGGCGCTTCATTTGCTCTACTGTGCCACCAAGTGGACAATAAAAGTAAAACAGGCAGAGTGATTATAATTACTTCAGTGTGTGAAGCATTGAATTATATAAAGGAATTCATGATGTTTGTAATGCCATACATAAATTATGAACATTATGTGGTGTGGAAGCTTAAATACACTGAAGATTACACACAGCAGTCACAATTATGCAAACTAGGAGGAGCGTTCTGCAGTCCCAGAATCAGACAGGTGGTATGCTCAAATGAAGCAATGAACCAGTATTGAACCACTTCATCAGTTGTATTAAAAATAGTTTTTTTTTTCATTCAGTGCATTTCATTGCTATCTCGTGCCTTAATAGGTTACAGCAAACAAATTTGTGGAAACCCCATAACACCATTTGTATCATATTTACTACACAAGTGTCTGAGACTTGTATTTTATCAACATGACTGCTACTTACCTCAGAAACCCATTGAACATGAACTGATGCATGTAATCTGCTCTTGAGTGGATTATCAGTCTACTGCAGGCAGTGGAAGGACTCAAAATGGCTGCCGTCATTAAATTGTACACACATTTTGGCAAGAGACCTTCTGCAAATTTTCAAGAGGCAACAGTTTAGAATGACATTTGTAATAAATATTGTCCGTAAACAATGCATATGTTGTCACAAAGGGGAATTATGTTTAAAAGTTAAAAAAACAACATCTCAGTTCCCCCATATCAGTTTTTTTATGTGTCAGGCTTATCATGTAATGTTATTTATCTAATAAGTGTAACTTGTGTGAATGATGTAAATTATTTTTTGTAGACTCATTGACAGCACAGTACACCCCTGGACAAGTCGCCAGTTCATTGCAGGTCAACATGGCAGACAGCCTGTCTGGCCACTTGATTCTCTAAACATGTTGTGTAGAAGATGAGAGAGATGTTGGCCGGGTGTACTTGTATAACTAGGCTAGGAACTGATTATGTTCATGGAATGGAGATTCAAATATAACTAGGTAGTATATGTATAACTAGGCTAAGAAATGATTATGTTCGTGGAATGGAGATTCAAATGCTATTAACAACATGTCTCTCGTGTTTTGTTTGCTGACAGCTTCTCCAGATTTTGAGAGCACATGCCCACACTGGACTGATGAAGCTGGTGTACATGGATGCTGCGTTGGTCGTAAAGTAGTATCGGCTGGTTTGAACCAGTCACGTGACTCACTCAGGCGGCCGAAGCAGTTACAGCTCTGCGTATCAAAGCAAGCTTTGAAGCAGTGGTTCAAGGGAAATGCTGCTCCGACTTACAAGCTTGTATTGGAGCATCGGTGTCAGACGGACAACAGTAGTCACAACATACATCGACACAAGTCTCGATAGGCTTTTCACGAAAATCTTCTCGAATTACTCCACCGACGCTTCGACGCCTCAACACAGAAGGACACATCACTACTTAGGAACCGAGGAAGCTTCTCGGACTGGCGAAACATCTTCCAGCAAACTAGTACTTACGAATTATCCCAGCAAGAAACATCGCTAGTTTTTACTGAACGACTTTCCCTTCGACGAGAAAGCGCAAGGTTTGTTTGTTTGCGTTCGTTCATTCATTCCCCATCACTCCTTGTCGACATCACTGCTAATGTAGCATGCTAACGGTTGCTAGGTACAATTTCAAGACATTTTCGTTCACCTCTTGAAATAATTGTTTGCAATTTGCAAATAATATGTTCAATTAATGGGCTCTTTGTACAACTCAATTCCTTTACTGGATGTGCCAATGAAAAATGGAGGCTGACTTTTTATGATGAACGCGCCGTTATGTTAGCATCGGCTAGCGGAGCAGGTGCTGCAGCTAACCTCAGCCATTCATCTAAGAGTTTGGACAGAGCTGTTGGTGAGGGCAGCCATATTAGCTCCACCGACCCCTGACCTTTTCCTTTGTCGTGTTTTTGTCTGATAGAGTTTTGCTGGACGACATGGCAATAAAATGAAGTAATGGTGTCATGGTTTCATGCTTGCGAAGGATTCCTGCTCAGGGCAATTGGATGTTTGTTTCTGGACACCAGGGCCGTTGATAGCCAATTGGGTGCCTCAAGCACAACTGATAAGTGATCCCCACCCTAAAAGGGAAAAAAAAAGCAAACAGTAAATTCCTACCCCCCTCTATTTATTTATTATCCGTAATGTTAAAAAAAGGAGGTAACAATAACTCAGCTTCAATAATAAAGCAGTGGCAATATCAAACTATAAAACAGCTAGAGGAGAAAATCACATTCCATCACCAGAACTAATTTATGCTATGAATGCTGTAATTGTGTGTTATTTCTTCCTCCTACTATTAAGTTGTAGTATGCATGTCTAAAATTCGCTCCCATTATCTTGCCAAGAATTAATTCTATATTGTATATGTGAGCATTCACCAGCACTTTGTCCAGTAGCCTATGCAGTCTTCAGACAGCAGAGCAGGTATCTGTGCTGTTGTGTATCTTTGCATTTTAGTTGAATTCAAATATTCAGTCTGGGCTGATGGAGTCTGCATTTGGTCTGTTATTTTGAAAACTGGACTCTGTCGTATTGTCTTTAACCGCTGTGCAACCTCTTATGTGAAACTTGATGCTGCTCAGCGACTGGACACAGGAAACGCATTCTGGCGCTCTTTTAATAGTAAATATACAGAACGTATTTGACATTATTTCATGACAGGAACCAGATATTCTCTCTGTACTGGGAGAGGAGGGGTGCGGGCACTATTATTTTATTTTATATCAATCAAATATATGCCCACGATTGCTGATCCCTAATGATGAAATTCAAATTTCATTATCAAATATTTTCACCATTTTTCCATTTTTTGGTGCCCTTTGCAGAGCACTTAATGAGGTGGCACTCCTGGATACATTATATGCTAGAAAGACACCATTGCATTAACATTACAGCATATTTTGTTCTTGTGGACACATTATGATCATCATCTCAAGTCCAAAATTGATTCTTTCCTTTTAAGTTGTCACGATGTCTCAAAGAAATGCAGTTAATATATATATTTGTCGACCAACGATGACATGTTTATTGATCTTATGACATGTTCCTAAAAACTGAGGATTTGAGCGTTTTATTTCTTCATGAAATAAGTGTTTTTATTTCTGCACTGCTGGTTGCTCAATATTTGAAGACATCATCCGTGTTTGTCAGCTGATTGACAGAAGGGCCAAAAATGTCAGCGCTTGTTTTAATTTGACACATTTTTTTTGCGCAAAGTGGATGACTTGACCTTTTCTGTTGCTATACTTTATTCATATGACTGACTATTAAATGCTTCTCTTGCAGTTAATGCACATTTTTTGGCTGTGTTCCCAGCGGAGAAAGAGTCAAAATAATGTTTTTAGGTCATCACGGGTTTAGTAAATACAAGAAAAATGAATTACAGCATCCTGATGCTGGATCTCAACAGCATGCTTTTTATTTCCTGCTGCTTAGTGGGTGAGTGAGCAGGTGGTGTGGCCCGATCAATAGTGGGGTCATTGAAACCGTTGTGTAGCGTAAATTATGTGAATTA
>CAAKHB010007540.1:45716-62988 GCA_901007665.1 Aeoliscus strigatus | reverse complement strand
TTTATTTCTTCATGAAATAAGTGTTTTTATTTCTGCACTGCTGGTTGCTCAATATTTGAAGACATCCGTGTTTGTCAGCTGATTGACAGAAGGGCCAAAAATGTCAGCGCTTGTTTTAATTTGACACATTTTTTGACACACAGGATCTCAACAGCATGCTTTTTATTTCCTGCTGCTTAGTGGGTGAGTGAGCAGGTGGTGTGGCCCGATCAATAGTGGGGTCATTGAAACCGTTGTGTAGCGTAAATTATGTGAATTATCCTGCTTGAATGCCTTTCAGGTTTCAGACGCATATCAGGACACACACATAGACTGTGGTCTTCTGCATGTGATGCTACAAATATCTTTTTTGGTGTATTGTGCCTATATGATGTTATCACAGAGAGATGACAGGAAATGAGGGTGGGCAGTACCCGATGGAGGTCTGCTGATATCTTACTGCTACAAATTAGGATTAAAAGCAAGATGACATATTGCAGACGAGGCAGTCGTATGCTCCAGACTCTAAAAGCATGTTGTTTTTTGGTAACCTTCACTCTAATGCATCAGCCTTTTCACACACTTATTTTCTATTTCTGTCACTGATGTTCACACATTCTGAGACACACACTTTGCTTTCCATAAATAATATCTGTATCTGCACCTCCTGCATCTTTCCCCCACCCTGAAGATGAAGATGGACAGGGGCTGGGTGTGGTGCATGCTCCTCCTGTCCTCCCTGGCTGTGGTGGCAGTGTTCGCTCAAAAGATGCAGGTGGATGTATCTGATGTTGATGAAGACTTTGACAAGGAGGCAACAAAGATTTTGGAGGAAGAGGAGGAACAAGAGGAGGCAACAGTGATGGACGAAGAGGACTCTGATGAGGCGGACGACACAGCGAGCAGACGGACTGCCGTCGACGCCAATATCTCCTTCCAGGTCAGGAAAAAGTCACAGCGTGGGGCTGGGAAAGAAAAGACATTTGCAAAGCTCTCCTTGTAACTGTTCAATGTTTTCGTTTTCCAGGTAGCCTATAAGACTCCTGTGCCCACTGGACATGTCCACTTCACTGAGACGTTTGATGATGGCTCACTGGACAAGTATGTTTTGTCAAATGAAAGTAAAAAGTCATTTTTACCACATGCTGGGATACATGAACAACCAGACTCCTCTTTAGAAGAAACATGCAACCCACACTTCAACACATGTTAAACACTGTACCGCTGTTTTAATTTCAGTATTTGTCGGTATGGACATACTACTGCACAGTCATGTGTTGTATACACTTAAAAGTGTTCTTGATACATTTCTCCAACCCGTGGTTTTGTGGATAATACGTCTAGTTTTTATTTAAATAGTTGTTTCGCTGCACTGGACAATCAGACATGTTTTGGCCATATTACGTATTCCAATGACAATAAAGCTATTTTATTCCAAATACCTCTGATGGACCAGAATGAACTTAGATTCACATAAGTTCTCTGTCTTGGTTTCCTCAGATGGCAGCTGTCAAAAACGGTGAAGGAGGATGCAGAAGATGAGATAGCCAAATATGACGGTTCGTTGAACTTCTCTTCTGCTAATGTTGATATTTGAGCCAGAGAACGTCTCTTTTGTGTTTACATTTGTGCTTCTCCAGTTGTTTTCTTCAAAACATATGTGACACAAGAGTTCTTCACTGGTGACGTAAGCAGTGACTCTGCTCCAGAAATGTCAACAGTGTTTGTTATGTGATTTCTTCTGTTTCATGATGTTTGGTAAGGAGGCTATGTTTTCTAGAACCTACCGCTGTTGACTGTCGTTTGTGTTGAATCACAGGGCAGTGGGCTGTCGAGCAGCTGAAGGAGAACAAGGTTCCAGGGGATCAGGGCTTGGTGCTCAAGTCCCGGGCCAAACACCACGCCATTGCCGCCATGCTGGACACAGCGTTTGTCTTTGAGGATGAACCTCTGGTTGTACAGTGAGTGCGCACACACACACACACACACACACACACACACACACACACTAGGGCTGGGTGATTATAGACCAAAAGTCATATTTCTATATAATTAGACCGCATATCGACATCCCAATATTTTTAGAGCAAATTGAGAGCAAAGAGCAGTGTCTTGTGTCAAGAAGTTTTCTTGAAACTGACTGATTTACTGTTGCAAAATCAAATGAATAAACAGATTTCTTCACTCGTTTCATGAATAAATGCTCAGCTGTAATGTAGTAATATCCTAGATTAACAACATGGCGTTGTCCCGAAGAGCTTTGACTACAAAAGTCACATCTTTCTTCAGCTCTTTGACACACAGATGCTTCATGGTATGAGGAGCAAAAACACAATTGTCCATAAAGTCCCTTAGACACCTTAGAGATTCAAACACTGCGCTGACTTGTAATGCACGTAATCAAAGAACATTAAAATAGAAGTCCCAAATGTTGTCAGCCCAGCGACTCACCCACACATACTTTTTTCAACATGTGTAAACTCCCTTTGTCTTATACAGTCACTTATCAAGTACACCAAGATGAAACTAGTGCAGTGATACAGCAGCTTGTTGTGATGGCAGTTGAACTGTACCATTTTCTGACATGAATGCCTTCGAATTAATGCTCACCTTACGTCTGCTAACACCTTGAATTAACCTTGGACTGAACCATCGTGGGCAAACTGTTTTGTTTTGTTTCCAAGTTTCTGTTTTTATTTTTATTTTACACATTAACCTCAGCTCAGTTGCACAGGGTTACACCAGTTCAGGGTAATTCACACCTTCAAATAGAAACCTAACATAAGTAATGAACATTCAGTCACAGCTGTACCATCTCCATAACCTTTCATATCCTGGTGTTCTGACAAGACTTAAATAACCCCCCCCCCCCTTTGTCCCTCATCATTAACTCTCGCCAACATCTGCACCTGCAACGCTATCTCAAACCTTCAAACCTTTTTTTTTGTCTGGTGGAGATGTAGTTAACCTGAGGATAATTCGGTCTGCTGGGACCATCCTTTATGACAACTCATGTTCTGCCACTCCCATTATTTGTGTTTGGTCTCCCAGTCAGCATAATGTTGGCGAGATGGGGATGGCATCTCTATCCCCAGATGTTCTATTGCTTTCACCCAAAATGGTTGTATCAAACTACCTTCCCATAGCACATGTAGGAAATAGACCCATCCCATGGAGTCCAGAGGGGGTAAAATAGAATCTATGTATTAACTTATATTGAGGAAATATTGAAATAGTGTTGTGTGTCTGCGTTCCAGGTATGAAGTGAACTTCCAGGACGGTATTGACTGTGGCGGAGCTTACATTAAGCTGCTGTCAGACACTGGCGACCTCTCTCTGGTGGGTACACGTGCTGTCGTTCTTGTAGCTGCTTGTGGGTGCGTTAAGATGCTCCCAGACTCCAGCTTACTGTGAGCGGAGCGGACTCCTCGCAGAATGTCCGCAGTCAGAGCTTCCATCGTTGGAATTCACTGCCGCGTCGCAGTGAAATTTCTGTGAAACCCTACATTTTCCCACAACCCTTGTGCGTTGTTTTCATTTTTCTGTCCTGTGCGTTGTAAGGAGCTGCTCTGCCTGCTCGCTTTGGCAAAACAAATGAAGAGACAGTGTACGTTCTGCCGTTAAACGCCACATGAGGAAGAGGGAGTGTCACGCTGGTGAAGGACATGCAAAGTATTGATGCTGATAATCATGTGTCATCTGATAAATTCGTCGATCAGCTTGGGTGCCTCACCACACTTGAGTCAGCGCTCACCCGTCAGACGGCTATCGCTCTGAGAGTACTTGCCACCGGCTGCTCTGATGCACCGGTGTCACATTTATTAATGCATGTCGATGTGAAAACCACGCCGAGCAGTGTTTTGTGTGATACCAACATTGTCATAAGTCACGCAGAGATAGGTGCCAGTGAGGCACTGAATGTTTCCTTATGTTTCGCTCTGCCTCGTAGGAACAATTAAACGACCGCACGCCCTACACCATCATGTTTGGACCGGACAAGTGCGGCGAGGACTACAAGCTGCACTTCATCTTCCGCCACCAGAACCCTTTGAACAAAGACATTGAAGAGAAACATGCCAAGAGGGCCGACGTGGACCTCAAGAAGTTCTACACTGACAAGAAGACTCACCTCTACACTCTGGGTGCGGAGACCATTTGAAGCATTGGGTGTTTTCTTATCTGACTGATTTAAGGGTTTAAGACGACCCTTGACCCTTGAAATGTTGTATGAACTTAATTCTGTTGTTTAAAAGACATTGGCCATCTAATTGACATGTCATCACCTTCAGTCCTCAGCCCAGACAACAGCTATGAGATGTTCATCGACCAGTCCAGCGTGAGCCGCGGCAACCTGCTGCACGACGTGGTTCCCCCAGTCAACCCCCCAAAAGAGATCGACGACCCGCACGACTCCAAACCCGCCGACTGGGACGAGAAGGCCAAAATTCCCGACCCGGAGGCGGTGAAGCCTGAGGACTGGTGACGACATCACCCACAGCATATGCTCAGCTGCAGACCCGTCCTCGACATGAACCCCGACATGTTTGTGTATCTCAGGGACGAGGACGCACCTGCAAAGATTGAGGACCCCGATGCCATGAAGCCAGAGGAATGGTTGGACGAGGAGGAAGAGTTTATCCCCGATCCAAACGCTGACAAACCCGAAGATTGGTAAGTGCATTTCACTGACAAACGACTGACGAAAAATATTCATCAAGGAACCTTTTTCACAGAAGAAACTTAATGAAAAGTAAAAAGTCTAGACATGAAGACCGAAGACTGTGATGAAAAATAACTTTGGTCCACTAATTCAAACGCAATGGAAATGTTAAGGTGGGACTAATGGAGACGAGATCCAATCCGAGCTGCTCTTTTTGTGGGACACTTTGGGAAGAGCCGTTCTGAACTTTGCAAGGTTTGATGGACGTTTTCACAGCAGTGAGGTGTTGACGTTCTATTTAGTTGTATGACAAGGACACAAGGCTTTCTAAGACATTGTGGCTGAGCAGTTATTTAACTTCTCTGGAGGTCGTACAGATTCAGAAGGGGATTTTCTGCATTTACATACCTTGTGCAATTGCATTAAAACCACCTGTTTTCTTACTACTTTTGAAAATTGCACATTATTTTTTATTTTTTTATTTTGCACAGACAGTAGAAGACAATTACTGATGCATGTGAACAAACGCACCAGCAGCACCCCTGAGTGAATATTTCTGGCGAAGAAGCCAATGATTCACCTCAGTAATTTCCCAGTGATCCAGTCTGACTGCCTCCTCCGCATGCAGGGACGAGGGAATGGATGGAGAGTGGGAACCTCCACAGATTCCCAACCCGGCTTGTGCGGCAGCTCCCGGCTGTGGGAAGTGGAAAGCACCCATGATCAACAATCCTCTGTACAGGGGCAAGTGGAAAGCCCCTCTGGTGGACAACCCCAACTACCAGGTGACAGAAAGACGCACGACTCCGCCGGTGACATGTGCTTCAAAGCAAAACACGGGTTGTCTGTTCCAGACAAACCGAATCTGATGCTTCACATTAGATTTTGGAGACACGCTATCGACGAGCACAAAGCGCCAGTGTTGAAGTGACATTTTGTACCACACCGATCATACGTGCACATGGACAATCAGATCAAAATCCAATATCCACACAGGGACCCTCCAAACATTAATGGCTTCTTACTTTTGGCAACAGATCTCTCAGATAAAAACACCTATGAGACTCAGATTAGCTGTTTCTTCTAAACGTGCACTTGATTCATGTCCTTTGTCATCTCCCAAGGGCGTCTGGAAGCCTCGCAAGATCGATAATCCTGATTATTTTGAGGACCTGCAGCCATTCAGGATGACGCCGTTCAAGGCCGTGGGCTTGGAATTGTGGTCCATGACCTCGAATATCTACTTTGACAACTTCATTATCACGACTCAGAAGGAGGTGGCTGACCGCTGGGCCTCTGACAGCTGGGGGCTGAAGAAACTGGTGGCCAGCGCCAATGAGGTCAGTGGTCCATGAGGGCGCTAGGGATGGAGAGATTCACTATTGGTATGTCCAATAGACGTTCAGCTTTGGATACATTTGCTGGGAAACTGCAATGTATTGGTCTTAGTGTGTCTCCATCGTTGTTTTCGAGGTGCCTTGAACACAACATCGCCATTGAGGCACAGTTAGTAAACAGCAAGAAATAAACCAAAGAGAGACAACAGGTGAAGAGGAGATATTCAGAGAACCTAGGAAGACACACAAAGTTTACTTCGGATTTGTTGCGAAGGAAGATGGAAAAGTTGACAGGACGTCTGCGATTCCCTGTGCTGCTGCAAGTCAGGGTTAATCAAGGGGTAGGTGTGTGTTAAACGGGTTAAAGGAACTTCATGGAGGCAAAGTAGAGGGTTCTTCGCCCCTGCGTCGTGTCTTAAAAACGTTTAACACACACTACCCATTGATTAACCAGGTATGGAGATACAAACTATGCAGCAGCACGACGAACATGAAAAAGGGACAAAAACAATGTAAGGAAATTAGGATTTAGTGTTTATTAGGAATAAAAAAAATTCTCTCTGTGCATCTTCTTTTTAGTTTGGATTTATGGATAAATACTTTATTCATCTCCAAGCCTCAATAGAAAATCACATCAAATTCATCCGAAAAGAGAAAGGACAACATAACTAATGTTTACAAACCGGATGTGGGCTTGTAAGTCCTTTGTATTGTTTTGAATCGCATTGTATAAATTAAAATTTAAATTAAAATCGTCAAATAATTCATGAACCTGAAGGGGTGAATCGAATCGTGCCGGCAGGAGGCTTCGCTGTAGTATGTATCGTATCAAATCGGTCTCAGTGGTAGGGATTCACATCCCCAGAGGGCGCCAGCACCGTTCACACTGTTTGGAAACAAGTGGCGGCTGCTCAGCGTTGTTCCTTCTCTTTCCTCACTCCAGCCGGGGATTTGGGCTCAGCTGACGATGGCGGCAGAGGAGCGGCCGTGGCTCTGGATCATTTACATCCTGACAGTCGGCCTGCCGGTGGGACTCATCGTGCTCTTCTGCTGGCCGAAGGTAAGTCAAACGAAGCGTCTCTGCATTTAGGAGCACAACGGAAAGCAGCTCTGAACGCCCCACTCATGTTTGTATACCAGAAGTCAGACGAGTACAAGAACATGGATGTGCCCCAGGCTGAGGAGGAGGAGGTGGAAGGGGAGGAGGAGGATGGGGAGGATGAGGAGAAAGTGGAAGAAGTGTTGGCAGAGAAGGACGGAGAGGAGGAGGAAGTAGTGGCAGATGAAGATGACCAGACCGCCAAAGCTGCGGAAGGCGACGCAGCTGAAGGTGAGTGTTCATCAGCCTCCTCTTAAAGGCTTGACAGGCAGTACACCAGACGTCTTTGTTTTTGTTTATTTTAACAAATGACCACAGGACAGAAACCTGAAAACCTAAACCTGTTCAGAAAAATATAGCACATTCATTAAATATGTAAACAAACAGGAAAGTAGAATCTAAATGAGTTCACACAACGGCTACACTACCCAGAAGGCTTAGCGCGCTCGGTGCAAGCGGAGACAGTTCCACAGCCTCCGCACACGCTCCCTCTACTCACGTTGCACTTAAGATGTAAACAATAATGCACATACAACACAACACAATGTACAACAGTGGAGTGAGGAGAGCTGTCGCTCGCGCTAGCTGAGTGTTAACTGGGGGTAGAAATGAGCCGCATACCGGTACCTGCAGCAAATGCATCGCTTCGAACTATAAACTAACACCAATGATATTGAAATCATTTCAAGTGACTTCAAAGATTTAACAGTGAGATGGAACCAGCGTACCAGACTGGTGGTGTGACACCTGCTCTCTCTGTAAAGCAGACGATGAAGATGATGATGATGCCGAGGAGGATGATGATGAGGCTCACGTGCGCCGGGACAAAGTAGAGATGGGCGATGCAAAAGACAACGATTCAGACGATGACGACGACGATGAAGAAGAGGAGAAGAAGGAGGGAGAGGAGGACAGCAAAGCTCCTGGGAGAACAGCAGATGAGGTTGGTTGGTTGTCTCAGCACCTGCAGTCACATTTCACCAGTGGGGAGCAGTCACTGACACACAGGAGCTGAATTAGAAACCGAAGTTTGATTAGTAGCAACAGTGCTAAGATGGTAAGTACAAAGAATTTCAACTTTCAGGAAGTCACAGTGACAGATCATCAGGAATCATTCAGGAATTCATCATTGTTCGTCGGTGATGCTGACTGACAGGATCAGGACACATCCTCTGACAGGAGGATGTTTCCGTCTTGTTGTCCAAGACTTCACTTCTTGACTTTTGTTCTGCTGCTCAGCGGTTGGGCCAGAGTCTCTCTTTTATTCAGTACACTGAGGTCAGGTCCACACAGAGACAGAACCGGAATAGATTTAAAACCATGTGGCGTACACATGGAATCCCCTCCAGGGGTCCGTTTGGTCCGTTTAGTGAAAATGAGTTAGTTCATCCTGCAATGAAGGAAAATGACTATTGTCATGTAAACTGTAAACAAACCTGCAGCCCCAGAAAACACGTACATCCACAGAAATCCAGTGAATATGGTGTAGTTCATATGTCGGGCCTGTAGGTGGCGCTGCAAAGCTGCCACAGAAATACACCATCACAGAGAAGACAATGTGGAGCATGCAGACAAAACTCGCATGATTTATACAAGCACACTAAGAAGGAGATGGTGGAGAATATGAATGGAACCAAAGGGAGACATTAACGTCACATTCATCAGCTTCTCCAGAACTGGTGAGCCACCATTGTTATCTCCGCCAAGGAGGTTCGGCCTTTGCCGTCTCTCTGCTTGCCTGTATGTTAATTTTCATCAGATGTTCGAGTGCTGATAATGGGACCAGGACCAGATGATTAAATGTTGGTCGTGTTCTGGAAATTGGGACATGTTCAGCCTCTGTGTCTAGAACTCCACAATAGCTGCAGTGGACTGTGACTGTCTCTGTAGAGCAGTGGTTAGTGTGTCGGTCTGTTAACCCAGAGGGTGGGGGTTGGAGCCCCCTAGGGACAGAGGTGTGTTTTTGGTTGTACTATTGAAAGTGACGATAATATTGTGTGGAAATGAGATGATTTGAAATTTGCAGCTTGACCTGCATGCATCTCCTCAATGTATTTCCCTCCACTGGCATTTTACCTCCCCAATGGTCAAAACCTGAACATTGCCTGACCCCCACCCCAGCAGGGGGAAGCTTTTGTCGGCGCTGACCGTTGTTCTTTCCTTCCTGCAGTTGAAGGAGGAAAAGGAAAGCAGTGAAGAGAGCCACAAACAAACTGTGAGGAAGCGGAGGGTACGGAAAGACTGAGGTGGTGAACGGCACACCTCCTTTCTCCATTCTCCCTCGTCGGACATGAGGTGGAAGGGCCGTCTCTGCTGCTCCCTTTCTCTGAGTGGAACAGCATGTTTTCCCTCCAACACCCCCCTCTCCCTCCCCGGCTGCCCCCATCACATCCTCGCACAAATTCCCGTCTGCTCATTCACTCCCGGACATTTCGTGCATTTAGCTGTTTTCCATTCTTTGATTCCACCAGCGTTCCACCCTTCGATCTGGACGTCGTCAACCTCAGCGCTGCGCCTCCTCCACCTGTTTCTTTTCAGCTCGTTTCTGCTTGTCTTTTCTCTTGAGGAAAAAAAAAAAGAAGCCGCCATTAAATCTGCCGACCTGTGTCCTCTTTAGAGCCAAGGCAGCAGTTCGTTTGTTTAAGAACGTGTTTTTGAGGACAGTTTGGCAAGGTTCTCTCTCTGTTCCTGGGAATGTTCTAGCACTTCCTGAAGAGGCTGAGAGGATGGGACACCAGGCTGTGAGAGAAGTTCCTGCAGCACTGGGACATTTCAGCAGAAAAGTTGCCTCAGCTAAAATGTTACCTCTTGAAATAAATGTCCTGGTTAGGTTTTAAGTAGTTTGTAAGGCTTGTTTTTTTTATTAAGTAATAGCAATGCATTGCTTGCAGTTTGGCACTGATATTTATTGATTTTGTATTTCTTTCATGCCGGTATGATTAGAAGTTCAACTAGCAGGGCACGATGTAGAGCACACACACCTCAAAGATAAATAGAATAATACTCCTGCTGACTTTTGCTAAATAGTTGCACAAACATCTCCTGAGAGCTAGTTTTAGCTTAATCCTGCCGACTGACAATCGAGCGGATGAGAACTGAACCTCGTTAGCAGAGGCAGGAACCTTGTGAGCGTGACTGAGTGACGCTTTTCCAAAGATGCGATGTGCTGTGAAGTAGGTATTCTCTTACTGCAGGAGGTTTCTGCTCGTTTGAACGCCCCCACCGTTTGTCAGTACGACTGACAAACTGGCGACGTGGGTTTTTTGCAGCAGAGCTGGACATGAAGTCTTGTGAGGATGCGTCTCGTTCAGTCAACAGTGCAGTTTCACCAGATCTGACCCGACAGTCACCCGGGAAAGATGAGTTTGCTCTCTTTTATATTTTTGTTTTGAGCTTTTGTAGTTCTCATTCCTGCCACATGCTGGCAGATATCCCTGTTTACATTTTGTTTTGCAAATTATACATCGTTCTTCAAAATAAAACTATTTAATATGAAATGATTTGTTGACTGTTGTTTATTTGATAACGTTGAGCTTTCTTTCATCAGTTCCCATGTCAAGTGCCTTTTATTATTATTTTTTTTTAAGTTATCTTGGCTAAAAAAATTAAATGGGTATAAACAGTTTCCCCATGAAATTTTTTACGTGTACAACGTGCTCCCTTAGGTGCTTACACCTTCCAACTATCCATGATTGTGTTCTTACCAATATTAGCTATTTAGATGTCAAACTAGGAGTCATTTATATTGTGCGATGGATTTTGGTTGACTAATGGATTGTAAGCATTCAATTTGAAATTAAACCAACAGAAAACTTTTTTACGAGACACTAATATAATGGACCTCTATGTGAAGAAGTGGGAGCGTTACAAAAATAAAAGTTACTTTCTGGCATGGTAAGTGAATCCTTTTGCCCTTTAAAGTGTTGGTGAAACGTGTATATATTGCCCCCAATGTCATTTTTATCTCTTAAGTTGAAAAGTGAAAAGTAACTAACAAAAAATAATGTTGCTAGCTAGCTAGCTATGCTTAGCTATCCAGCTTAATTTAGCAAAAATCTAGTAGCCTAGCTACATAAACCATTTAAAATACTCATGTTGATCAACTTTCTGTTGTAAATTGTTAAGAGTGAGATCATTGCTCATAGTTTCACATAATCTGTTAATGTGGATGTAACCGCATGTTTGTGTAGTCAGATAGTCAGAGGATACCACAGGTCACCGTGGTTAGGCGCTTCATTTGTGGTGGTGGTCCTGGGACGGAGATGCTAAACCTCAAAACTCAACTCAGTCCCTCACAGAGATTATCAGTAGCTCTTATTTTATTCTGACATTGTAGATGGTGCAGTGCTGATCAGCAGAAACTGGACTGGAAAGTCCATCACTGGACGTCCTGAGAACGAATGGAAACAAGGAAAGTAAGGTAAGTCCCACTGCACCGGAGTATTTCTGCTTGTGGGAACTGTCATGGTAACAGTCAGCCAGATAACAGCAGTGAGGGAGATGCAGGGGAGTTGGACAAGTCTCGATTAGAGTTGTTTTCTTTTGTATTGTTCAATATAAAAACACTTTTGAAGACCTCATTTGTGCTCACAACGAATGGCTTGAAAAGATCATCACCCCTAAATCCCCTAGATAGACATCTCAAAAGCCACTATTTTATTTTCACCCAGACCCTATGGACACTCCAAACTTGATACTCTCCAAGCGTTTTCCCTAGGATTTGGCTGTGGATAAATTGGGAGGTGTCACTAGACACCTATTGGAACACATCCTAAGAACAGTTTTTTCTTTCCCTATTAACAGATCGTATGAACTTATGTCATAATTTTAATTTATGTACAGAACAACATGGTTCCACTTCAACACACTACACTGTTAGACACTAACTTGGACTTGATATGTCTGTTGCCTGAAAAAATACAGAATGTCTGTTCACACAGTGATAAATGATGCAGCGAGAGCAGCCATGTCAGGTTTTTATTAAGACAAAATGTTTAAAAGCAAAAGGTGCAGAGCATCTACACACACAAACATGATGGATCCAGGAAGTGTGTAGGACAACTTAGCATGCAAGATCACCAAGGAAATACAAGTGTACAACTTAAAAATATCAAAATAAATTCAATAAATTACAGCATATACAATGTTTAGAGAGCCTTCTGTACCACAGCACCGCAGTCACTCTTTTTGTTTTACCCTAGAGTGACTTCTCACATTTAAATGGATTTTTTTAAGTTAAAAACCATTTCTGCTGCACGCTGTGGACGTGTTACGGTCCTAACATCCTGGAGCAGGCGGGGTGCAGTCCAGCCCCCCTATGGTGGATCAATAGCACTCAAGGCCTCTTAACGGCTTTTGTTCCCTGTTAAATAGCCGAGCAGCTCTTTCTTCTCTCTGCTCTTCATTTCCACTCATCCTCCAGCCCCTCTCTCTGTGGTGACCCCTCCCTTTATGGCGGCTGCAGGGAACACTGCCTTAACGGTCGTTGCCTCTGCTTCAATCAGGGCCTGAGCTGCAACAATCGTGTGTAGAAGTTTAAAGGGTGCGCACAGAAAAAGGCTAGTTTACAGTTCAGAGCATCATTTTTATGAGGCGTTAGTTCCTCTGTGCTTTGGATGGGACCTCTGCACATTGGCATCCACTTCCTGTTGTTCAGTCGTAGCTTCATACAATCTGCAGTCACTGATTTGTTATCGTCACTGACAAAACAAACCCGCTCCAGGGGTGCGTTGATCTTCCATCACATCCTAATACACTTTTTTTTTGCAGTAATACTGTTGTGTGTCATCTTCCAGGTGGAGTAATACAGTCATGACATCAGAGACTCCCAGCTGCTATACAAAATATTTAAAAAATATAATAAACTAGTGTTGAAAAGTCTAACTCTTATTTGTAATGTTAGATATTGTGGGTTTTGAACATGTCAGACGTTAGGGTGAGAAGGTGTGCAAGAAAACTAGAAAACCACAGATAAATCTGAACTGTCCTCAAACAGTTATTAGCCAAGCAGGTAAAATGGAGCTCAGATATCATTTTACAAATTGTACAGTAACGATACAAAGAGGTACAAATGACCCTTGACCACTTCCTGTTTTTGAGTCAGTGGTCAGAAGAGTGATTTGACCTCGCCTGCTGGGTGAAGAGGGAGATGCTGAAAAACACACCAGGAGCCACGAGTGTCCACATAGCGTTTTTTTTTTTTCTTTTCCCTTTTTTCAATTCATGTCCAATGATCTGTCTTTCTTACTGACTGGTGACAATTACTGAAGTCACCTAAACAAATGATCGAGGTAAACATGTCTACTTGGTGTTAAAAAACTAACATTTTAGCAAAGTAACTGTTAGTTGATTTGACAAAGGTTGATGCTAGTTGGTCAGTGACAGAAAAAAAAGGCTATGTGGACATGGGGTCTAACAATACAGTAATCAGTTATTTCTGAGCGAACAAGTCAGGTGAGTTTTTGATGGATTTGTTAGTCTTCGGCCCAGGTCTGCTGAAATAACAAACCCTTGTCCACGCCTCCTCACTTCCGTTTGCTTTTGGTGTCGGTGGTCTGAAAGACGCTGGAGGCCGACATGAGATTCTCTATGTACTGACCAAGCACTTGGTTCTCTGACTTTAACTTCAGGTTCTCCTCCTTGACTGCGTCCACCCGCGCGGACAGGTCTGAAAACAAGAGAAGAGCAAGTTGAGTCCATCACACACCACTGACAGGGAGCTTAAAGTGAAAAAGGTATGAGTTTGTAAGTTAAACTTGTCACCTTCCAGGGTGTGCTGAAGTTCAAGCACCTGATTTATTAGCCTTGTCTTCTCCTCCATCTCCACCTGGTTCTCCATGTCCCCTGACATAGCCCAAAACAGGAAGTTAGAAACAGACAGCACCTATCCGCCGCCTTCATCCTCAGCTCACACTTACCATCTATGTCACAGTTCATGATGAAAAGCTCGTTCTCCGGTTTAGAATACACGGCTGCAGACCCGCTGTCCACTGTAGAACACAGACAGACGGATGATGACGAGAAGAACATAACATCTTCCAGACAGCTCCTTCAAATGACCCTCAGGTCAAAACAAACCGTGCATCTGTTTCCTGGTATTTACAAAGTAAAATGGCATCACGACTACTGCCTCCTGATTCCAACATACTGAATGTAACATTAAAGCACAATAATCTCTATTCATCTTATCCAAGGCAATTTCTTGGTATATATTTGGCAATAAAAAACATTCTAGTATTTAATTTATCATCGATAGGAAAACGATCGCGACCCGGCCCCGGATAAGCGGAAGATGATGGATGGATGGATGGATGGATAGATGGAGGAAAACGATCATATAGACTTAACTGCAAAACAAAGACAAAAATGTAGTTCTTCCTTCATGAAAAACGTATATCTGCCGTCACTGAAATTGCAGGAACGTAAGGAAAACCAATCAGAAGTAAAGGCTGGAGGAGAAAAACACGACCCGCATCGACTTGGACGAGTGCTGTTAGCTGACTAGCTATGAAGCTAACTGCGCCAACGTCATGCAAAATGATTCAATGACAAATAACGAATCGTCTGAGAGAGTAACTTGTAACCATAATCAGTCCATTTTGGTCAGACCGAGAACGTGAATTCTCCACAGTAACAGGAGAAGAAGGCTGAAGGGCTGAAGGTCTAACACGAACACTCCGGCTGTAGCCGGGTGGAGGGCTGCTAACATCACAAGCTAACGTTAGCCGCTGCTAGCTAGCGGGCTAAACCAGATGAATGTGAACCGATGGAAGCATTTCCGTTCTTCCGGTGACACCGAATAATACGACAGCGTTTGCCGGTGGAGGTCAAACTCACCGGAAGCCAGAAAATGCCTTTTTCCAATGAGAGAGTGTCGCTGCAAACATAGACAGCGGCTGAGTGATGATGATGATAGTCGGAGAACGATCATCACACATTCAACGACGTCATCACTGCGTGTACGTGACCACACCGGCCAGCAGGGGGAGACACACATGCACTCGCACACACGTTGTCATGTTTACATAATAGGATGTTTCACTGACTTGTGTTTGTGTTGTCCATATTCCTGATTAGAGTAGAATAGATAATTCTGTTTACTTGATGACGAAGCATCAATAATAACCAGTTATAGAGTTATAGCTATAGGTTCTCCTTTTAACTGTTTATGTAAAATCTTTGTTTTTAATTCTATGTAATATGTAATACAATGTAATACAGTATATGCAATGTAAGTTGCTAACACTGCTTACAGGTCTTACCAGAATCAGGAGTACTTTTTATTTTACTTTGACTTTTATTTATCCCAGAGTGAAACTGGTTCATTACAACCTCCACTCAAGGAAAGAAAGTGACTATAGAGCAAGTAGAGCAATTACATTGGTAAAAATAAAAGATACTTCTAAAAAACTAAGTAACTATAGAGATTGTGTTACGTGCATATACGCGAGGAGCTTTGCACTGAAACCCAGCAGCTGCATGTCTGACCTCTGACCATTCTGGTTTTACAAGCTGACAGTTGGCTGCTTCATTGTTTTGTCATTGTTCGGTCATGTCAGGAACTGTCATTTGACGTTTGTCCCTTCTAAACCAATCCAACAGTTTGATTCTAAGTACCGTTTTGTTAAAAAGTAAATAGTAAAAAGTACATTGTGTTCAGGTTCACATGAACAATAGAAGAGTTGGCCGGGCCTATGCGGCTTTACTTTACCTGCGTCGTCTGCCAGTGAGATGTTAGTGAATGTGCCATCATCCTCTTCGGCCTCTGTAGCCTTGCTCTCCTTTTCTTCCAGTTTGGTTTAATTAATGGTTTGGAATTACAAATATCAAAGATGTCCAGAGTCTCTGTCTTTATTTCTGCCCCTTGATCTCCTCTCTCTCTCTCTCTCTCTCTCTCTCTCTCTCGTCGTGTCCTTTGGCCCTACCTCTGCACACACCTGCTACCTGACTCATTCACGCTGTTCCTACCTGACGGCTGGCTCAGGTTACAGAGTCGTCTCGGGAATGAGTCGCCATGGCAACAAGTTGACCACAAACATGACACAAACTGGCCCAGCAGGAAAAATATCATGGGTCAAGGTTTGACATGTGACATTGAAGGACACATCCTCCTTTCTTACCTTTGAGTAACGAGTTTTCAACTTTTCAATGTCCAGTGATTTATCATTTGTCATAATGAGTGTGATTTATTCCAATTTAAACTGGTTGTAGAACAACAAGAACAAAGCATGTTGGTCCACAGGAGAGGACATGAATGTGACGCTGGTGTGACTCAGTTTGTGGCTGCAGACTGCCCTCTACTGGTTGTCAACGAGTACTGCACACAAACACGCACACACACATTCACACAAGGGCTTACATGTCCATAAATGATGATGGACACACAGTGTTTTAATGTCAGCCTTGCTGCATGTTATGAAAGTATGCTGAGCAGATGAAGGGACATCGTGGGGGAAAGAGTGACTCATCAGAACAGGTTCATGGATCACATAGAGCTGGACAACATGGGCATAGACAAGTCACAGATCCAGTATGAAAAGAACATGTTGGGCTGGAGGTGTTTTCCACTTTGAAGCAGTGTAAATAAAATGCCTTCTATGAGATCTCACCAGTGAGAAGCTGAGTAGAGAATCAGCTGAGTGTCAGCTGATGTGGTCTGTCACTGCTGCTGTGAACCGTGGGCTGAACGCAACGCTCGCTTTGTTCTGTGCTGGGGTGTTTTTTTTTTGTTAAAGTATCAGTGAATTATTTCACTGAAGAGGCGTGATGGTACTTCTAGGTTCTTTTCTTCATACAAACATGTTCCATACGTGTAGTATGGTGTGAATAAACCAGCAGGTGAACGGGATGGAGAAGCCGTGTATAATCGGTGTTTCTCACTGAGAGGTTGTCGGCCCTGGTTCAGTCACAGGTGTATGTCGTTGCTTTGTCTGTAAAGTTCACCGCTGATGCTTTCATTTCCTAAGGAACAGAGAACGTGTCGGTACAACGAGCAGGGAACGAGAAGAGCAGCAATCATCATCATCTGAGAGAGAACTTTGGTTTTATTCCCAGCGAGATACGAACAGTGACTCGGAAATCCTGCCAGGTGCGAAGGAGCTGCATCTACTGTCACATGCGCACACACACACACACACACACACACACACACACACACACACACACACACACACACACACACACACACTAATATAAAGG
>CAAKHB010007540.1:13699-45481 GCA_901007665.1 Aeoliscus strigatus | reverse complement strand
GCGGGGGGAGCACACACACACACACACACACACACACACACACACACACACACACACACTCCTGTGCGTGTGGAGTAGTCTCCTGCACTCTGAAGGATCATTTCTTGTGACTCGCTGTCTGCCACAAACCACACAACTGTAGAGTTTCATGTGCAGTGAAGGGTTGTAGCAGTGAACCACCTCACCTGCTCCACCGACACACACACACAGACACTCTCTAACACAAAAAGAAAAACGACTTTTTAAACAAATATGTAATAGAAACATTTTTTCCAGGGACAAACGTCATTAACTTCAAATAACTCAATAAGTAGTAGAATCGCTGCAGCTAAACTTCCTGTCAAGCAAACACAAGTCACGTTTCCTGTCCAGCTGCAGAGTTAAAACTCTCCAACACTCAAAAAAAAGGAAAAGGAGCATTTCTACACTGATGTTAGAGCCAGCGTGTACCTCTGATGGACACAGTCCCCTGCACGAATCCTTTATTTCTAGCAGGTGTTAGTGGTTTTTGAGTTCACATAATGATGCAAAACATCAAGTACCTGAGCTAGTGAGGAAAAAAAAAGTCATGGTACAGCTGCCTGGAAATGAATTGTGCTTACTCAGCAGCAGGTAACGGTTACATGCAGTAGCTGCATTATTAAACCAATACGTACATGTCAGGAAACCTGTTCTTGCCCTTCGACAGTTGGAGTTGACAAGATGGGAGCGATCTCCCCAGTTGTTACTGACCTGGATCTCATGCCTAGAACTCACCACTGGAGGTCAGATGAGAACCCACAGCGGTATATCGCTGACACATGAAGAACCTGATCGCGCTGGTTTACAGGATATTCCTGCAGTCAGAACGCTTGTTCTCCAAGAGGAGTTGTGACATGATGGCAATTGGTGAACAACATAAGCCTCAATATTTAGACAAAAAAAGATGAACTTGACAGAGAATTTATGATAAATATGTATAAAATATATATATATATAAATGTTTTCTCACAGAGACCAGACAGGATTACACTGCACATGTTTGTGGTCATTGACGTTACACATTTATGTCAAACTATTTATTTTATTATTATTATTATTATTATTATTATTATTATTATTATTATTATTATTATTATTATTATTATTATTATTATTATTATTATTATTATTATTATTAGTTTAAAATTAGTTAGATTGTTTATTTATTAGTTTTGAATTTTATTGGAGGTATATTTACCTCCACCAAGGAGGTGAATATATTTGCATAGAACACAAAACCTACTGCTGACCCCAGGAAGAACCAATTTCATTTTTTCACCTATCCTCTCGGTGGCCAGTAGATGGTGACAAAGTGACATTAAGCTAATAGTTACCCTCACCAAGGAGTTTATGCAGTTTTTTTTTTAAATCTGCATTTGCCGAGCAATGGGTGACACACCGGGGCACAAATGGGTGTTGGTGCCAATGACCAGAGAGCCACTCTACCTCCTGATCCATGTGGGATCAGGATGACCTATTCCATGGTTTCTGTTGCCTCACATCCCTCTGACATGGCAGGAAAGCGCCAAATAACTGTTATTAAGGGCTATTTGATGAGAGTGTGTACCTGCTATGTGTGTGTGTGTGTGTGTGTGTGTGTGTGTGTGTTGAGCCGTTAGCGGTAGTGCTTCTCCAACTAACTGATGTGGACATGGAATGTGTCAGTGCTGTCATGAAGCCATAAACCCACCCATGAACCCATAAACACATATTACATCTAAATTTAGACGGCTGTCACATCCTTGTTTGTGTGTGTGTGTGTGTGTGTGGTCACTCCATCGCGGTTGTTTTTCTCAGACTTGTAGAACGTACAGATTCCACATCCCTAGTCATTATATTATGTAAGATTTACCCTTTGTAGGTGTGTACGTTCACCACTAGAAGTGTGTGTTTGTTTGTTTTCCATAAAATCTAAACTGGCACCCATGTAAATTCCCACCAGTTCAGTGGGTTCATCAATACATCAATTTCATAAGTAAATAGTGAGATGTGTTTGTGACCCTGTGTGTGTGTGTGTGTGTTGGCACAGAAGCTATGTCAGTCATTATGGCGTTCGCCTCCGTCTGCATACGTCTCGGCGCCGTCTGCACGGTACTTAAGACATTAGCATATTCTGAAGGGAAGCAAGACGTCGTTCCTTAATGAGCGAGGGCATATGCATCTCGTTACAGCCTTATTAGCATAATTACCCAGCATCCTTTGTGATCATGACAAGTGTACGTGGGTGTGTGTTTATTGTTTACAGCAGACATCATCTCATTTGTCAGTGAACCTCCAGGTTGTTCGCTCTTTTACCTTTCTCACGCATTTTCATCATTCATGCATATTCTCCTCCACCTACCGTCAATTAAATCCAACTCTTTGAAAAATAATATATATTTATCTTTTGATATTTTCCACTGTTTTTTTTTCCTTTTTTAATGAATCCTTTCTGTGTGTATTTCTTCTTAACAGCTGATTTAGCAGAAAACAATATGAATCTTCTCTCCAGCTTTCACCACAAGCTCGGTTCTGGCTTCTTGTTTCCTGGCCAGAGGTTTTGACCATCGCAGCACCATGCTCCAGGAGTAAACACTGCGGTTGTGTGTGTACATCTGGTTAACAATAGCATTCCTGCAGCAGCGGGTATTGCAGCACAGTCTAATGCACACACTATGTGCACTCCTGCCATACTCACTCAAATCCTTTTCTTTTGGGATGGTACCTCCAATTATTTCTCAACTGTTTTTCTTTCATGAGACCAACTAATAAAGTTAAACTTGTAGTGCGTTCCACAGCCGGAATCCAAGTTGTTTTCCGTGCTGTGGACGGGAAGTTTCCAAAAGGAACACTCGGTCCAAATCAGAGGACCCAGAGTCTGGGATCCACGATGGCGGCTGGGAGTACTATCTTTCTGTTTAAACTGTGTTTTTGCACCACTGGCGTTTTTTTCCGACGTACTAAGGTGAAACTGGAACACAAACAACTCAATTTTCACCTACAAATGATGTCACTTGGACCTATGAACTCAGATATCTGCATGAAGTGGAATGCACTATCAGGGGTCCCCAGGTCAGAAGCCAAGATGGTGTCAGTAGCACATCTGTCAGTTTGGTCTTTTGATTCTCCTTCAGTGACCCATACACACAGAAATGTTTTATTTGTTGTCACTGGGAATGCTTTTACAGCATCGTCGTACGTGGAATAGCACAGAAGGTGTTGTTTTTTTTCTAGCAGCAACAAGCACAAACAACACCTTTTTGTGACATAGTATGTTGTGACGGAACACAAACAACGTGGCCTTTCACCTGGAAATGATGTCACTCAACTCAGATGTCTGCGGTAAGTGGAACTATCGCTGTAAGAGGACCCCCGGGTCAGAATCCAAGATGGCGGCACGCAGTACTGAAAACCATAAACGGTGTCTGTCAACGCACCTACATGTAAGAACTCAAAGGTCCGCTGCAACTGGAACACGCTATTAAAATGAGACCGGACCTCTTGTCATAAAGGACAAGGAGTGAAGGCGTGAGGACAAAACGTAGTCTCATCTGGAAGGATTGTGCAGACCATCTTTGGTTTTGACAGCTGCATACCGGTCGAGAGGGGTGAGAGAGTGATAATCTCATTTATTTCATGAACTGCAAACCTGTTTCATACGCCTAGGGTGGTGGAATCAAATTGTCCCCGAACAGTGAGTGATAAATGAGATATCGCTGCCAGACAGTTCATGTCTTTAACAAATCTGTTTGGATGGATTCTGGTTTCGCAGGAACATCTTTGTTAAACTCAAGCTGGTCCAAAAATTCAACTCAACCAAATTGTGTTTCAGATCTTTTCTATTTGTTGTGTATGAATGTGCTCGAGAGCGATCTCTTTCCACCACGTTGGTTCGAGTTGTGGGCAACGTTTGCATCAATTCCTGAGCATTTATTGTCTGGATAGGTCAAATGCAACATGCATGGATGTGTCTCCCACTGACCCGCACAGCTTCACAATACAAATTCTATGCGATAACAAGTGAGGACACGCATGTGGGTTCAGTGTGTGTCAGACGTCCGTGCCATCCTGTGTTCGTCAGCTGGCCAAACTTCCTTTAAAATGACTTTGGAATGACACCACCTTACAATTGGTCCTTCTACATTAACAATACCTAGAAAGTTACAGAGGATTCAGTATATGTCAAGGATTTTACCAGTGGGAAGGTTTCCCTGTCAAAAACCTTTGACAGCATTCATGTTGGGTCTCACACTCCGTAAGGGCAAAGCTGTCACCTTTTTCCTCCAGAGAGAATTTTGGCGCTGCGCTTTCACATTGTTGCCGTGCTGGCATGTTCCTTTTCCACGGCGCTTCTGGAGATCGGCCATCGTCTTGTCAGTCAGCATTTCTGATGTATCCACAGGTATTCTATAGTAAAGTGCCATTTCTAAATGTCATGACGTTGCTGACATCTTTTGGACTCCCGCTGCACCACAACCTCACACCCCCACCTCCCGACTTCACTGCTGGGACTGTGCATTCGCTGCGGTAGTCCTGGCCTTGTCTCTGTCAAAATATGCTGGACCAAATATATCTCCGTCTCATCGGGCCAAAGAACACTGCATAATTCATCTGTGTCTTCTTGTCAGGTTCTTTAGCATAAGCAACATATTTGTGTAATATTTCATTTGTGTGCCACAGCACTGCTCTACTCACTCTACCACCAGTGTTAAATACCAGCAATAGCGCTACGATTCCTTATTCCTCATCTCATGCTAATTTAAAACTGATTGTGCAAAAAATACATATGTATATGTGTGTGTTTGGTGGCTGGTGAGACAGTTCAGAAACAGCTGGATGCAGCGACCCACAATGAGAAAGTTTATCAGGAGCTTCAAGCGAGTTTCGTCTCTGCGCTTGGAGCTCGTTTCTATGTTGTTGTTGTTATGACGACCCCGCTCACATCCAGGAGGAATTATAATCCAAAAAAAAAGACGTGTTTGGTACCACAAGTGTGTTGAGTCGAGTAGAACCGCGTCAAGTTGGAACTGTAGAATGGGAACGTGGCCGAACGTCCTTCACTCAAAGCTCGTTGTTCAGGTCTTTGACGAATCCTGTGCCCGTCTGTTGGACAGAGCTCCACTCTGACGCATTTCAGTGGTGCTGCAGTATTTGAGAACGGCCTTGATCCGCGAGACCACATTTTCAAGGTCTTAGTCTTGTCCCGGAATAACTTTACTCCTTTTTTTTTCCACCAAGATCAGACAACACTTCAGCTGTGTGGAACACTCCCACATTCAAATGCAAGCAAGTTTGAACAGTGCACCCAGCTGCCCCCCCACGTGCCAAGGATAAAAAGACGAGTGCGATAGGAGAATTAATTAGCTTTATTTCGGCAACGCAAGCGGCTTATGGATTTTCTCAGAAACTCAGTGAATTTCACAGGTTAACTTGCTAACGGGTTGTCACATCGACTTGGATGTGGGTAATAGTTGTTAGTTGTGTGGTGTTCCACATACTTTACGTATCTGATGGAAGGAATGGTGTTGAAGTGGTTTCACACTGGTTTCGTCCCCTTGAAGTCTTTGGTCTCAGTAGGTTCTGGTCTTCGCCTCGGGTTGGGTGGTCTCCATGAGTGGTTCAGTGGTATCTTTTCCCTCCACCTCATCCTGCTGAGGAATCATTGTCCAGGGAAACAAGTGCAAATTATGTTGGGCAAAACTCACAGTCTTCATTGTGTGCAAAAATATAGTCTGAAATTCAACTGAAGCAATCTGCCTTTATGTTGCTGTTCCTCTTGGACTCTAGCTCAGGAAGCAAAGTCACAAAGAGCATGAAAAAAAAAACAAAACAACCAAACCACACCATCTTCTTCACGTCAACAGCTGCAGATGTCACATTTACCTCTGCTGCTGTCACTCGCATTCTTAGCATCATTTGCATGTTAGCATGGTTGAGTCACATCAAACGTGGTCTCACCGGCTCAAAGGGCCCTTGCATGTCCATCTCTGTTGTTTGGCTCTGCACTGTGAAGTCTGAGAAAACCCCAGAATGGAAATTTAGGATTACCTGCGCCCATGGGTGCCTGAACAGACCTGAACAGGCCCACGCATCTCTGCACACCACTGCGCTCATCCTGTCGGGTAATGAAGGGATTTTGTCCACCACTTGTAACACTTTACAGTGTTTTTGAGGACTCGGAAAAGTGATTTTGAAATAAAATGCATTGTTGTTATTATTATTATTATTATTATTATTATTATTATTATTATTATTATTATTATTATTATTATTATTATTATTATTATTATTATTATTATTATTATTATTTCTTGAATTTGTTTAATCTTGCGCTTTAAAATGGGGTGGATGAGAATATTACAGGTAACATTATTAAAACAGTCCTTTGTGTGGCTGAATGAAGGAAAATGTGAATTTCATTTTAACCCCAAAATCCATTTGGTATTTGGTGTATTTGGTCAGCACCTTGACAGACGAGATGTGTTGAATGAATTGTGTCAGTGAGACACAAGTCAGGTCTCAGACAACGATCACGTCAATGTAGGAAAGATTTAACGAAAAGGATCGTTATTTATTTCACAGCGTCGGTCACCACAGACGGTCCGGTGGGTAATGATCGATGACAGCAGCTGTATAAATCCCATCAGCTGTTTGTACGTCTCTGCGAAGGGGACGGCAAACAAACCTCCGCCGTCACTTTGTCCTTGAACAAGGTTGTCTGTCGCATCCTCCTCCTTTTATTTCTCTTCTCTCTCCTCTGTCCTTCCATCCAGTCTCCGGCCCTCCCTGTGGCTCATCAATACATCACCCCACTTGATTTCTCTCTTTATCTCACTCCTGGAGGCAGACCTCGACACATCAAATATTTAGAGCCTCAGAGCCTTGTGCAGACAACCTTTGGATGGTGGACGAGAGAGGGACACGCCGAGTGAGTCACTCTCTCTCTACCTGCCTCTGCAGGGAGGGGAGACACTGGAGGACAACCCCATTTTGTCCACGGGTATCACTGAGCGTGAGTCCGGAGGGTGTGTGGGGGGGGTCAACGTGGGGTGAACGGAGCGGCTGGAATGTCGAAAACACATGCTGAAATCAGTGCAGGCAGCACAGAGGAAGACAGAAAGGCCGCATGGAAAAATGAGAGGCGAAGGGGAAAAGCAGGGGAGACGTGTCATGTCAGTGTGGGAAGAAAATCCTCCAGTTAGATCGAACATGTGTATCTTTTCGCTTGAGGGATGTTTGTGTTTGTGTATTCTTTAACGCGTTTGACTGGTTAATGGTGAAACAGCGGTGGCAGCCAGACACATGCACCAGCGGGGTTGTTTGCCCTGCTGATTGTTACGACCTCTGAAAGCTCCGTTTTCAACAACGCGCGCGTCTACGTGTTCGCGTACCTTTTGTGTAAACTCATTCTTTACCTCCCACACTTGAAGACGTGAGCAGACAAACCGGCATGACAGTGAAAAAGAATAGAAATGACTCTCTCCCTTGTTCAGCGCTGAAAAAAAAAAAAAGATCCTTTGTGTAGGTGCAAAAGACACAGGTGACTCCAGGAAAACACATCAGCGTCTCTTAATGAACACTTTTCTGTTCTGACTGGAGAAGTGCAAGCGTTGCATCACTGCGTTATACATCTGCACAGTACAATGTATGTGATGACAGGATCTTTCTGTAAAAAGAAGAAGAAAAGAAAATGCTCAGTTGTGTTGTCTTGGGAAACATTAACAATGGCTGTTTCTGAGGCAAATGCAGTCGGACACTCCCCCGCTCCAAAACCCTGGAAACATCCAGAACCTCCCACTCACCCAATGTCAGCACTGACAAAAAAAAAAAGGATGAAAAAAAAATCCATAACATTTCACATCAAGAGAAGTCAAATGGAAAACTGTCAGTTGTGTTTCAGCATAGGGGAAGAGAAACAGAGAGGAGAGTGAAAATAGGTGAAAACAACCACATCAAGAATGTGGTTGGTGTGTGTGCGCGTGTGTGTTGTGCTCTGGCCAGCTTAGCACTTTAGGAATGAATGGAATGTTGTTTTACACACACACACACACACACACATACACAGCTGAGTCTCTTCATCAAACGTGCTTCAAGACATGTGCTGGCCAGTGTGTGGTGGTTTGTGGCGCACAGGAGAGAAACAGAGCAGGAAGTCACAGTGACACTGGAGTAAAAAGTCGACCAGCGTGAAGTATTTGGAAAACAGTGACACTGTTTGACTTCATCAACAACACAATACATGTTTTAATTCAAACGTTGATGCTCACCTTCTGATGTCAAAGTCATTTTTTGGTGTTCAGGAATAATTGATTAGTTAACAAATAAGACATTTAGTTGGACACACACACAAACACACACATTGATTGACTGCACAGAGTTTGTTGATCAGACTCAATTACTATGCTTTGGCTCCAACAGAACATCACGTGTTGTAATTGTAAAATAACTTTTATTTTGGATGGGAAATCCCTTCACTACATTAGAATGAGACCAAAACACATGTTACTCTGATTATAGCGTATGCTTGTACCGGACTATGCCCAGGCATTATACAACACAGCGCATTAAACTACAACCAGGCATTGGACCATACCCAGGCATTAGACTATACCCGGGAATTAGACTATACCCAGGCACTGGACTATACTCAGGCATTAGACTATACCCGGACATTGGACCATACCCAGGCATTAGACTATACCCGGGCATTAGACTATACCCAGGCACTGGACTATACTCAGGCATTAGACTATACCCGGACATTGGACCATACCCAGGCATTAGACTATACCTAGGCATTAGACTATACCCAGGCATTGGACCATACCTCGGCATTAGTCTATACCCAGGCATTGGACCATAACCAGGCATTAGACTATACCCAGGCACTGGACTATACTCAGGCATTAGACTGTACCCGGGCATTCGACCATACCCAGGCATTAGACTATACCTAGGCATTAGACTATACACAGGCACTGGACTATACTCAGGCATTAGACTATACCCGGGCATTGGACTATACCCAGGTATTAGACTATACCTAGGCATTAGACTATACCAAGGCATTGGACTATACTCAGGCATTAGACTATACCCGGGCATTGGACCATACCCAGGCATTAGACTATACCTAGGCATTAGACTATGCCCAGGCACTGGACTATACTCAGGCATTCGACTATACCCGGGCATTGGACCATACCCAGGCATTGGACCATACTCAGGCATTAGACTATACCTGGGCATTGGACCATACCCAGGATTAAACTATACCTAAGCATTAGACTATATCCGAGCATTGGACCATACCCAGGCATTGGACCATACCCAGGCATTAGACTACACCCGGCCTCAATATGAACTGCAGTGAGACGTCGTACTGTGTACCGTACCAGGTGTCACTTTCAGGCAGTCTTGATATGTGAAGGTTGACTGAACCGCTATTGTCTAAACCAGCTCCAACCAAAGGAAAAAAAAACGTACATGACTACATAATGGGTGTGATACCAACGAGAGCGTAGAATGGAGAAACTGTGCTTTATCAAACTTTCCCCTGTTGAGTGCTGAGTGTGTTCTTGTGTTCCATTTGTCTTACATGTCATGTTTGATTGCATGCTGTTTTACTTTGATTTACATCGTCATGATTTTCTGTGACCTTGTTCATCTCTCAACAGTTAACTACTTGTCTGCGTTGTGCGTCCTTTGTTGCGTTTCTCCAGCCAATCAACGCGCAGCTTTCCTCTTGCCTGCTCTCGTCTGTATCTTGTTTTCTTATTTGTATTTCAGTCAGATCCTTTGTGTTAAGTTGTTCTGTTCGCCCTGGTTTCCTTGTGGATTCCTCCGTGTTTCCCCTCCTGTCTGTTCCCTTGTAGGTTTTTCTTTGTTCCTCGTGTTTCTTTAATGGATACAACACATTGATTTAAGTTTCTGTCTGCTGCTCTAGCACATCAGGAACACAACAGAGCTTAACAACGTCACTATTTATCGTCCATCTGACCTTCCTGTTGTTGTCCAACAGTGCTAAACGTTGCTAAAAACAGACATGAGCTATCGTTTATCTGCATTTGGCTTTTGAGTTCTATGTGTTTGGTGACATAAACACTGCATTTGATTGCAGACAAGTGTGTGATGTTAATCTTCAAGATTCTCACCAAAATATTGTATTGTATTGTATTGATAATTTATGGTTATATTCATTTGTCCAATTACCTTAGGACCCTAGGAACTATGTATGAAAATGTATGCAATTTCTAAACCCTTCCTCCAATTCTGATGTAAATGCACTCTAAGCTGTGTCAAACTTTGTGTGTTGTGTGTGAGAGAGTGAGGTCAAGAGAGAGAGAGGGTACATTAGAGAAAGGTGCCCATGTGACATGAACAGTGAGGGATCAGATACAGACACTGACATTTGGGGCAGAATGTAATAATTGGAATAACTTCCTCCTCCAAAACAACATTTGTTTGTGTTACACAGTATTTGCAGCCACAGGAACTACGATTTGTCTTCCAAGGAGTAACGGAAGAAGCCAGGTAAGAGCCAGGAGCCCACAGGAGCAGGATGTTGGGCTGATGGATGGATGGATCAACCAAACATCCAACATCATCATCAAAGTCTATGTATGAGTGCAGCATTTGTTTCTTTTACAATCACACAACACTGGCTCCTGGGCCAGTAAGAGGATTTTACATGTAAAATGTATCCACATTGCGTGGTATTCCATGTACAACTACAGCGTAACATTCCCCACGACAACGAATAAAACAGTTGTGTGTGTACGAGTCACTAAAATGTACACGAAGAAAAAGAAAAAACAGTTTATACTGACCGTTAATACTGTGTAGGTCCTTGGTTAGGAGGGTGTTCTGTTTTGCTGCTCAGAAAATGACTCAATAGGAGCGCACTATTACCACGCAGCTTGTTGAAATGTACTTTACACCAGAGGTCACGTGTCTGTACATATGATACAGGTGGACATGTCAGAAGGACTTGATGTGTCTGGCCTCTCTATTGTTTCCGCAGTGACTCATGTTCCAATGTCACGAATGTGGCACAGACCCGTCAGATTGGTTCAGCTCATCTCTTTTGCAGCCGTATGTTCTCGTCCATTCTGCGCTCGCCCTCAGTTACAATATCAACGTGTATAGAAGTACGATAAGTGCAGCGTTAAACGGTTTACTGTGTGTGTGTGTGTGTGTGTTTGCCTGTTAAATGTCATCGATGTTGACTTAGAACAGTCGGGTGATTTATCTTCATCGCCATGCTGGATGTCTCTGGGATTCGTGGCATTTCAACCACACGCATTGATGAGCAGATTTTCATGCAGAACTATTATGTTGGTACCGGAACACTGATGTGGCTCGTCCTCCCTATTGGCTCCTTTTTAACAGCTATTATCAAAGTGCTGAAGCTTTGTACTCGTCCATATTGTTCAGAGCTTGTTCACTGAGTCTATTTATCTACCTTTGCTTACTATTCTTACTCTTTTTTTTCCATTTTTTATAGAAAACAGCCTAAATGGTAGCTGGTTTTATGTCGGTCATATAGTTATACCTGTGAGATAATATATAATATGAGGAAATTCAGTTGTTTATCAACGTACAGTATAAAATGTGTTTCAGTGTGAGTTAATATGTTCATTTATAGAAGTCCACAGGAGGATTTGCAGTTGTTACAGTACAATAATGAACATTTATATCTGCTTACAAGTACATTAACATATTGAAATGTTTCTATTCTGCGTATGGAGGCTAAATAGGTCAAATAAAGCATTAACACATAAACTATATAATCCAGATTTTACGAGCAGGCAGAAAATACCAGCTCAGTGACCAACAAACTCGTTTTGTTCATGTTGAAAAGTGTCAGTGACAGTGGATCATACGCATAGAAGTTGAAGAGGACTAACGTTTTGGTCAGCTGACTTTATCTTTTAGTGCGGCTGGAACTGTCTTTGTATGCACCAAGCAAAGTAAAGCAAACATTCTCTACCTTTGTGGTGAGGGAAAACAAAAATGGACACTTGCAGTGGTAATGGTAAAAATTTAACTGTTGAGGAGCTTGTGGGTGTAATATGTCTTCACTACCAGTACATACAGTCTTTCATTCATCATTCATCATATTTCTTGGTTAATTCCATGATGTGAAAACACAATAACAAGGCAGGGGGGTGATTCCTCCAAAAAAAAAATCACAACATGTAGTATTTTCATTTCACGTTCAGTCAGTGTCAGGATTGTAAGATTAAATAGGTAAATAAACACAAACAGAGATAAGATAAGCAACTGTGAATTTTATGTTTCCATGTTAAGAAACTGGGAATGGTATATTCATAAAAAAAGTTTACTAGGAGTTTTATGAAATGGGTCTTTGGGTGCAGAAACAATGATGTCAAGAGAACTTTAAAGAGCCCGTGTATTTTCTTCAATAAATACATAAATAAGTTGGAGGTTTTTTTTATTTGAATAAACAAAACACAAAAAATATACAGAAATATACATCCACAATATACACAAGCTGAATTGCACGTCCCCAGTGTGATGAATATGGAAAAATATCTAAAGAAAATCAATTGCAGCAAAAACGGATGGACTATGGAATCATTCATTCATTCATTCATTCTCCATCAGTGTCAATAGTTCTACATCAACTGTGGGGTTTGCTCCTCCTCCTGCATACATCGGACATATAACCCACCCCGATCCATTTAAACCGATTATCTCTGTCCGGGTGACTATTGGTGTAACAGAGTGTAACCTCCGGATGTTACAGAGGTCATGTCGCACGTAGGCGGGACTTGAAGGTCTCTGTGCGGGCTCCGCGCCGGGTTTTCCGGGTGTCCTTCAGCGTGCTCCTCACAGCCCCTGGCTGGTTTTTACTCTGCTCCTGTCCTTATATCACTCCGCTGGCATGGTGGAGCAGTGGACCTGATTATTGTGATGGTGGCAGGCGGCAGTCACTGACTACACACTTCCGCCACCGCTTCACACATCCGCGTTTTGCGCCGCCACAGCGACTTGAGTTACCTCACAAGCGGACTACCGAGGGCGCCTGAGCGCCTTACCCCAACCCAACAACATCTTCACCGGGATTTCTTTCAAAACAAAAAAAAACAAAAAATCAACAACATATGAGATGCAAGTTTACTGGGAAACTCCGGAGCCCGTTCGGTTCAGGCAGCAAAACTTTTTCTCAAAGGACAACAGCGTAACAAGGCGAGCGGACGGTCGCCGCCGCCGCTGCTGCTGCTCCGCGGGACGGTCGGTGTTCGAGCGCTGAGTGGCTGCGACCACCGCCGCCGTGGTGTCGGCTCTCCAGCGGGTTTGTTTGTTAGCAGCGGGGCTTCATTGTTGGGGTTGTTCGAGCCCCACTCAGCTGGCTGGCATTGTGTTTTCGGAAGCGGTTGGTTTGAAACACTGGCGGAGGAGGGAACGAAGACACGGTCCTGCTCGGCTCTCTGCCCTTTAAACCTCTCCGGCTTGTCGCTGACTTTCAGCGGCTGTTGACTCGTCCGTCCACCGTCCAGCCGCGAAGGACAGAGGAGGCGGCGGCGGCGGTGGCGGTGGTAGAGGAGGAGGAGACGAGCTTGACAGGGGAGAAAAGTTCCTTTCAAAATAGCAGCCACTCGGCCCAGTGATGGGGGACTTCGCCTCCCCCGCTGCCGGAGCCAACGGCAGTATCTGCATCAACAACAGCATGAACCCGGCTGCCGGCAGCGTGGTGCCCTCCGGGGCGGTGGGCATCCCTAAGCACAGCACCGTGGTGGAGCGGCTGAGGCAGCGGATAGAAGGCTGCCGGAGACACCACGTCAACTGCGAGAACAGGTACCAGCAAGCCCACGCCGAGCAGCTGGAGATCGAGCGGAGGGAGACGGTCAGTTTGTACCAGCGGAGTCTGGAGCAGAGGGCCAAGAAGTCCGCCGGCGGTGGTGGCGGCGGCGGCGGCAGCAAGCAGCCGCAGAACAAGCAGCCGGACCCGGACTCGGCGTCCTCCACGGAACAGAGGAATAACACGCTCATCGCGGTAAGGACGAGCTCCATTCGCACACGCTGTCCTCTTCTACCTCGCACTGCTACTTCAAAACTTGTTGAAAACACATTCGCCGAGCGCTGCCAATTGCTCTGGAAACACACTTTCCTTCGCTCGAACCCGGGTGCCAACTGGTGCTTTGTGTGCAGAGACAAACAACCTGCTGCAGTGTGATACTTTCTCTTTTACAACAACCCGAGCTGGAAGTTTTTGCACCACGAATAGTTCATCTGCCAAACTTTAAAGTAACTTTTGGGAGAAAGAGCAGATGTTTGCATGGAAACGACTCTTCCTTTCTTGTGCTTTGTTTGTATGTTGTTGTTGTTGTAGTAGTTGTTCTTATTATTGTTCTGCAAAAACGTATTCATGTTGCAATCAGGCTTCCTTGCTGTGACAGTTTACACCCCAGCCTCTTCTAACCTTTGTAACAGGCTCTTAAAACCAACAACCACTGTTGTGTTGCAAAACAAACTCCCTGCCACACTTTTATTTTCATTCCTCATGCATGTTCTTGTTAAATTAACGCAGTTACAACTACTGCCTCCTTCCTGATGGAGTTTGTGTGGAATTCATAGGAATGCTACATTGATTTCCTGTTGGTAGAGGGCAGTGGTATCATAGGAAGGATGGGTAGGGGTTCTTGTGGTTGTCCTCTGGAGGAGCAGGTGTGCAGCTTTTCTTGTCTTTTCTTTTTTTTATTGCAAATAATTCATACGTCTGTCATTGTTTTCTTGCATGAGAGCGACGGAAACGGGTACATCAGCGAACTGTCGGGTTCCTCGTTCACACCACATCTCCTGTGGGTGAAGGGGGTCAGAAAAGACCAAAGGATACATGTCGGGAATGTCAACATTGTTTTCCCTTTTGTTGTGCTGCAATGAGCACAGTTCCTCCCCCTTTGAAATGCAAAATCAGCACGGCTTTAATTTCGGAGGCAGACAACCTTATTTAACAGGCGAGCAAGCCTGACCAGAGCAGTGCAGGATCTCCCAGCGGCTCTTGTGGACATTAAACTGAACCGCCCATTAGATGGCTGGTAACAAATACTCAGAGAATGGAGGGGATTACTGCTTAAAGACACAGCAGCATCCCTCTGCTCCGTCCCCTCTCACGGTGACATCTCCAATGCAAACACAGCGTATTCAACACAGAGCTGGTTGCTAAAACCTCATTTTGGGCAGCGTTTTAAGTGTTGTTGAGATGCAAATGATCAGGGGAGAGGAAGAGAGAAGAGCCTGTGATGCCGTTGTCGTCTGAAGACCGGAGCTGCAGCTAGATGGCTGTATGCAATCACTGCAAGAAGCAGGCATTCTAGGAAAGCCAAGCGTGCTGTTGGTGTAACTACACACATTGTGTGCACACATGCATACACAAATACCCACGGGGCATTCATCTGCAGGGGCTACGTTACAGACTGTTCTGGAGAAGGCACGGTGTGAAGAAGGTGTGCTTTAGTGCTGTCATGTCACGAATGTAATGGACTGCAGCATGAGAGAGAATTGCTTGTGTGGCTTTTTGAGGAAGAATGGTTATTTATCCGTGTCAGCTCACATGCACGTGCAAACGGTGTGTTTCTAAACGATGAAACCATGAGTATATTTGAAGAACCGGCCAGGAGTCACCGCTTTGATTATGACATTCGTACAACGTCCTGACACGTTCAGTCATTATTTCCCAGATGAAACTGCAATATGCTTGAATATGATGCGTTTTCATGTACATCCCAGCACCCTTCACCATCGTCTAATGGTTCTCAGACACACCCACGTTGGGGCAGGGGCAAGTCTGTAATTATGGAAAGTGTGTAGTTGTGCTTGGAGAGTAAGTATTAGTGAGAAAGATGCTGGAAGCCTGTTCTGTCTTTCCCACCACATACAGATCATATTATTTGAGGAGTATGCTCAAAAACGGCGATTGATTAAAAGTAAAAGTAACTAGACTTGCTGAATTACAGCAAAGAAGGATTTTAGTCATGGACAAAGTCTTCTATAAATGTTAACGTCATTGATCTCATCTCAGGAATGAACCATGATGCCGTGTTTGTTCTGAAAATTCAGTTTAAGAAATGGTCTAAAGTAGAAACAGTCTTTGTCCATAGGATCAAAACAAGAGCATCTTTGGTCGGCGGCTCTGTGTTCCAGTTTCCTTCTGCATGTCTACACAGATGTCACACTGCTGAATTTGTAGGATCTCCCTAGAATCGTGAAATCACACAAGATGCAGCTGTATCGTGCCGCTCGCTGTCACATGGTCCTCTCTCACTTTAAATTATAACGGCTGCATTAAAAATCACACTGCAGGCGCTTTACGAGGTTGCTCAGCCCTTCCTACTTTCCTCCAGACATTCATATGCCTTCACATGACACTATTCAAGGATTCTCTTGTTATCGCTCTCTCTTATACGTGATTGTCTACCTACAGTTGCAAGCTATTGTAAAAAGAAAGAGGTGACAATGGTTTGCAAGTAAACAGACACTGAGTCAATAATTATAGTTCCCGGAGGGATATTACGTACAAGGTTTGTTGTTAGTTCCTCCACTGGTGCTCAGACACAGACAGTGTCTGTGGCGGTCCTCACATCTGACACCATGTCAGTACAGAGCGTTTGCTCATCTCAGCCATTTCACTACCTGTATTGATTCGCTTCATATTTATCTCCTCAATGGAAAGGTGACAAAGCACCAGGAATGGCAAATTAAAAATAGTAATTTCATAGCACAGTGTCCAGAAAATCTGTGGAGCGAAAAGCAGAGGTTAAGAGAAACAGCGTCCACTGGTGCAATCACAGTTCTTCCACGGGTTTAAAGAACCTGAGGAGCAAGAACGGGATTTGGCCTGTGTGACTCACGCAAAAACGGAAATTCTGGGTGTCCCCGTACGGCCCATGTGGACGACGTCTGATTAAAATAGAAGTGTTTCATTTTTTCTGTCAGCCATGCGTAAGACGGAACCCAAAACACGCTAAACAACCGCTTTCCGCTGGCGTCTCTGATGCTGCTGTTCGTTCAGTGGAGTGCAGACATCAAGCCGAACAGCTGTTCTACTTGTGAGCGTGTGCGTGTGAGGGCGTGTGTGTCCATACTTGTTCCGTCAGCGTGGTTGGTCTGTATACACGGTCATAAATCTGGAGTTGCAAATTGGTCGTGTGCACAGATGTCCCTCACAGACCGTCATGATGTGACAACATTTGTGTAGCACCCGCCCACGCGGTCTATTATATACAGTACATCATTAGAGGTCACTTATTTTAACGTAGGTATTACTATCTGCGTTGCTGATTCGTGCTGCTTGAGTTTCTACAGAGACACCAGCATCAACTAAAGTTTGTTGGGATGATTTGAGCGTCCACTAGAGATGGGTGTGATGTCGCAGCTCACTATGAAGCCTCATTTGAACTTTTATACTTCATGCGTCAAATCTGTGCCGTAGCCTAGATTGTCGGTGTGACTTGCAGTTTCTCCAGGAATTTGACTACTCGATTGTACGGCTGGGTTGCATCTGATGACTTCTCCCCGAGCTTGGAACGGCACTTTGCCCAGAAAGTTCAACCGTCTTAGAGGCAATTTGCGTTTCGAAAACAAATAAAAACCTAGATAACCGGATAAACCTCAAACCAGTGGTGGGATTCATTGCAGTGCAACACACAAACTAAACTAGGGGTGCACCGATCCACATTTGATCACTTCCCAACTGAATTTGGATCTGCTGATACTGATAGTTTTCCAATACCAGATCTCTGTTTGCTGTAATACTATTATTATTGTTATTGTTGATTTTATATGAGGCTGTATTAAAGTCCTGTCTACAGGTATGATATGTACACTACCGCTCAAGTTTAGGGTCACTTTCTTTTTTTTTCCTCAATGAGGATAACATGAAATTAATCAGACTCGTCTAGACATGGGGTAAATGACCATCCTAGCTGGGAACAGCTGATTTTAATGGAATATCTACGATTCTGCGTACATCTACAGAGGCCATTTCCACCAACCATACCTCCTGTGTTCTAATGCTACATCTTGTTAGCTAATTATGTTAAAAGGTGAATGATGATTAGAAAACCTTGGCGCAATTATGTTTGCACGTATGAAAACTGTTGATTAGAGAAGCTACAAAACTGAAATTGTCTGGATGACCTCAAACTTTTGACCGGTGGTATATACTGTATGTGTGTCTGCATGTATGTCCCAAAAGGCAACTTGAGGTGAGGATAAGGTCAGAAAAGCAGGAAATCCAGGCAAAATCCATCCCATCCTGAAAACAAATATACCACCGGTAGAGGTTCATATTGATTGTAAAGATGTATTAAATTCCAGCACAGAGCTAAACTACTAGTGCACTATATGCTGTCCAAAAACACTGTTCATATTAATCTGAACAACGCAGATACAAATCAGGTGGACACTACTAAGTAGCAAAACAGTGTCCAAAATGCCCCTCTCCAAATAAAATACCAACAAATGGAACTACATATTCACTTTAAAGCTGAAAGTAAAATGAACAAGAAGTTTGTTTTGGGTTAGCAAGATTTAACTTTTTCAGTTTAGAACTTGGCCAACATGAATACAAATAGGCCTCACCTGTCCTTGTGTCGAGCGTCCACTAATGTGGTAACAGCGTCGAGGGGTTCTCTTTAGATGCTGCTGAATCGCCTGCTGACAGCTTGGAGGAGCGGGCTTTTCATTGTTTTGATGCCGCTGTCAGGACTGTTCTCCTCAGCGAGCAGGTGTTTTCAGACGGTGACGGCTGGGATTAGGTCGGCTGCAGCTTTGCGGGCTAGTTGTCGTCAGAAGCACATGTACTGAGGGGTCTCTTCTTTTTAGACGGCTCCTGCAGTACAAGTCTCTTAGAAGTCTCTTGCTGTGTCTCAAATCGTGTACTTCCACCCATAAACCGAGTGTTTTGAGTACACAAGTGCGTTCACACTGAATGAGTATGCGAAAGTGTAGTGTAATATGCGCATCCACTCGCACACTCAAATGGCTGAAAAGTTCAGTCTGGATCGAAGGGCACTTTCCACCCTCAACGGCCGCCATCTTAGTGGACATGGACACCAGCGACACCAGCGACACCAGCAGCACCAGCAGCACCATGGGGGATATCACCTACAGATGGAACCACGGCGAATGCTAACGTTAGCTTGCTAGCTAGTAAACCGTGGCTCATTTTCAGGCGTTGACGTTGTGGCGTACGTTTGAGGCTCGTGTGTGATAAATTGTAATCTTCACTGGTAGAAGACTGTGGTTTAAGATGTGAGGTCAGAGATTTCCAGTAAATGTGCACTGATTGATTTGAGACAGAACTACCCCACACACACTACATTTCTTTGTAGTGCACTACAAAGAAATGTACTAAGTCTCATCTAAGCATCTAAGTCTCTTCGCATAAGAAGTCTGTTTTGCTTTGCAGTGTCAAACCTAAAGATTCTCCACAAAACGTATGGAAAAGTTGCCAAGCCACAGTGCCACTAAAACTCTAGCCTGCTAGCTGGTTGCAAACTGTGGAATGGATTTTAATTTGTCTGCCGGACGTCATTCCAGCAGACAATGTGAAAGCACCAGGCTCAGACACAGCTAGTGGACTGGAAATCTCTGATCCGTGAACTTACGTATACTGGATCGGATCGGCCCCGTCCCTAAAAAGACTCACCTTTGGCAAACCAACAGAAAAGTTCAGTTCTCTCAACGATTGTCGACATTGGATGTTATCATCAGTCTTCAGTAATCGATTCATCACAGATGATGTATGTATATATATGCTGCCATTTCTGTTCTGCTAATTTTTCGTTTAGCTGCATTTAGCCGCATCAGGAACCGAATGTGAGATTGTTGGTCATGAATTGTGATGTTGAGAGAGTTAAGAGGCATCGTCGTCGTACTGGAACACGTCCTCTGACTGTTGCAGCTGCTATTGAGTATGTTTGTGTCTACACATATCAATATTCTCGGTCTGCGTTCGTCTCATACGTTTCATGTGTTTTCTGCTCGTCTTCTCTCTTCCCAGGGGAAGCACAAGTTATTGCCAAGATCAAACCCGTGACCTTTCCGTTTCAGGCATGTGTCTCCAAACCGACAGGCCACGGTGTTCGCTAAAAAGCAGAATTGCGACCCTTTCCTTTTGACAAAACATCCCGTCAGATCTGATTACCTAATCACATGCGAGCTTACAGCTGCGAGGCTGAGGTGCACGGCGAGGGGCTCGTTAGTTCCACTGAAACACAGTAGCTCAGGACAGTCTGTCTTCAAACGTCCATGCTCCCTGGCATCCACCTCACCGTGGAATGTCTCTCTCTCTCTCTCTCTGTCTCTCTCACACACACACACACACACACACACTGTTGTCCTGCTTAACTCTTGGCAGCAGAGGTTAGAGTGTGGGCGGCTGAGTTTTCATGAATCTGAGGCCTTCCCTCCCTTCCTCTCCTCCCTCTGCTTCTCTGGTTTCAGCTTTAGTGCGGCGCTAATGTAGCGTACATGGTCTTGGTGGCTATAGCCTAGTTAATGTCAGCTGGGACTGTTGCCTGAGCGCTATATTTAAACTACTGAGCTGGCGTGGAGCTGACACACTCTCACCAGTACGCACATGCACACACGCAGAGTGTGACGTCGACAGACACCCGTGACATCACCGGCATGCTGCTCGGACGTACGTGACTCTCCCTCTGCATGAACTCGGCCGTTTCACTTTGCTTCTTTTCAAGTGGTGTTTTTACTGATCAGCTTTTTTGTTCTCTTCTTCTTCTTCTTCTTCTTCTTTTCAACGCTGTCATGTTTGAATTTTTTCCCCCCCTCCTCTCACTCTTGTCCTTCAGTTCTTGTGCACACGTACTGGATGTTTTGGATTTGGGGCGGCTGTGACCACATTCCCTCCTCCCACGCATGTTCACATGTTCGACAGGAACACACACATTCACTGCAGTTTTCCCTCCGTTTACCCCATTGGAGCAAGAACACACTTGTGAGGAGACACTTGGCAGTATTTATGTGCAGGATACTTCCTCCGTACCGGTAACGCAGTGGAGTACCGACACAAGAAGCAGTGGTTTGCATGACAGGAAGCCTCACTCATGTGTCTGTCCTCAGATATTTGTGAAACTAATCTCACAGGGGTTTTAGTCTCCTCTTCTCTTGGCAGCTTTGCATTGTTTTGCAAAGCTCCAGACTGAATCCAGTCATGTTTGGCTCAAGAAATCAAGCTGTGTTGTTTCATCTTCTGCGTTGTGATGTTTTCCTGATTATACATTGACACATATTACTCTGTCTGCAGCTGCCGAGATGGTAACACCACCGTCCACAGAGCTGGACGAAGCCATTTCTGCTCCAGTTTTGCGAGCCAAACGTATGCCGCTTTTACACAACGCCCTGGCAGCTCAACTCGGTTTGGTACCAGACGCGTCCTTTTCCACTGAAATAACAGTTTCTCCTCCATGCGAGATCTGATGTCACTGCAACAGCGGCACGAAACTGACTTGACAGTGTTTTCTACGCGACACAAACACACATTGCAGGACATGGACAGAGATACGGAGGAAACTTTGCTCCATTCTGTGGGTCAACTTTCTCACCAGCCAAGACAGACACAGATCTGTATTGCTGTCGCTGGTAAATCTGCAGGTGGCGTTTGGGACAGCCGTCAGACTGTAGATGTCACGTTTTTACACCAAAACTAACAGCTGAGAAGAGTCGAGTTGTGCTGGAACCGTGGAAAAAGCGTGGACAGGCTACTTGAGCCAAGTCGCAACATATTCTGCATTGAACCTGCAGTGATCGTGGGTTTCCACGGAGGGACGAGTGTCACAAATTCACTTCCTTTGTCATGGATTACACCACCAAATCACCAGTTCTCTTGCTTTCCCTCAGAGGGCAGTATGATTGTATTGCACATATCGTTGAATCAATGTGGAACTCCATGATGCGTGATGCAGATGAATGCTTCTCTAATGAGTCCAGCCCGAGCTACAGGGACCATAATTCACCGCACGTACGACGCTGCACAGTGGTGATGCGATGGAACAAACCTATGCAGGACTCTTATCTTTGCTTCTTCCAGTGTGCAGCTGCTGGCCTTTTATTTGCGTTCGGTTCGACAGATGCTTGAGTGCCCTTTGGATACAATAGATAGCTGAGCAGTAGAGAAGCATCTGAACGGCAGTTTACAGTTTTACATTATTGATACTCCAATGGTGGGAGGCCATCTTTGTTCCTTTCATTCCTCATCCACTCGCGCACGCACACAAGAACAAAAATGGTAAAATATGGATGAGGTTGTTATCAGAGATACCAAGGTTCACTGTGATGCACCATGTGTGTGTGAATGTGTGTGTTCAGACTATGCATTGCATTCCCTACAGATGCGAGAGTATATTGCGTATAGTTAGTTTGAAAGGCTTTATTGCATCTGACATGTACACGCCAGACACACGCAGACCCGTGTGGTGTGTGTGTAGGAGCCCAACACAACTGCTGGAGCGAAATATTCGCACCAGTCTGGCATCATTATTAGTTAATGTGCTGCTAACGTCCATCATTGGGTTCATGCTATAGAACGCTGACAATTATTTATCCAGCTAGTGACTAAAGATTATAACAAATATGATTGATTGTACTGCAGATATTTCTTACCAAAAACAGTAGTAGTAACACAAGTAGTTCAAACTTCATGAATTTAATAAAAGGTTTTCATCAATTAAATCCTCTATGGACTAAATCGTCAGGTATATAAAGTACTTTGCGGGATGGGGGAGTCATTGGGGAGCGTTATCAAGCTGTAACCCCCCCCCGGTGAGCTCAAACACTGGTGTTGGTGGTCGCTGATGACCCATCTGATTCTTAAAAGGCTGCAGTTGATGATTCCCGAAGACCAGTTACGATTGTCTCGTTGTCTTGAGGTCCGCACGACAAAATGACGTCTGTCGTCTGTCTCGACCCTCGATCTGGGGGAGGAAAAACTGCACGTCAGCGCAAAAAGGGCCTGAAAGCTGAGAGACAACATATTTAAACGGTTCAGCAGAAGCTGATGAGCCCACGAGGAAGAACAATAATGCCATTAAAATCCACGATACACAGTGAGCACGCAGACTGACTTCCTGACTGAACTTTCCTAAGCTTTTTTTTTTAAGCTTCCTGTTGGTACCCGGCAGCCATTGATCTTTCTGTCACCGTTTGTCGGTGTAAACTCTGGGTCAATCAGGAGCGGTAATCATCCTGCGCCAAAAATACAACTTTTTCTAGCACAAAATCTTTTTTTTTTTTTTTTTACGCTACATCAACCCATCAACCCTGCAGCTAATTTCCAGCCAGGACTCTCCTCCTCTCTGCTTCCGTCTGACTCCTGCCATCGCTACCTCCATTTGACCTTTGATTTCTCTTCTCTGTAATCTGCCCTCCCCTCTTTCCTTCCGATCACTCAGACCCACCCATGCTTTCCTTCTGCTCTGCCTCTCCATCCCTCCCTCTGCCTCTCCTCCCCTTGTCTCCGCTGATCCCAGGTTCAGTCTCGGCTAGCAGGCTTAGCACCATAAAAGCTCTCTCAGCACAGGTCGGTTGCAGGGAGAAATCCTGTGCTAAGAAGGAATTACGTACCACACACACACACACACACACACACACTCCTGCAACACGCAGACACAGGCTGTTACTGCATCAACGTGTCGGCGCGTCATAGCTGTCCATGCCAATGCCATGTTTGAATGTGCATGTGTTTCTGTGTGTGCTTTGTGGAGACCAGCATGATCTGCCTCTCCCCGTTCAATGACATTTATTCTTCAGTTCCAGAGCTGGACAGACCCCCCTACACCTTTCCATTGAGCCGGCATCATGAATGTTTTATGAATGTTTGCGTCTGCAACAGTGTGTGTGTGTACGTGCGTGTACGTGCGTGTGTGTGAGGGCCCCCGAGCCGCATCAATAGCCATTAGTGCAGCAGCCAGGCTAATTGCGCCACAGTGGCTGTAGAGCAGGAGGAGGGAAAACACGTTATCTGATTATACTGCAGAGGGCAAACACAGAGGATGCAGGGAGCTCACTGCGGAGCGGGATGAGGGAGGAGATCGCATGGGATGGGACAGTTAGTGGTTCGCCACGCGCCGGTCTGATCGCCGACTTCCACCCTGTGTGAAGTCGTGCACCCGTGAACGTGAAGCTCCAGATATCTGAGCGTTGACTGAATTCAAGAACACTGCCCCCTTCTGATGTATTTGGTGAAACAATACTTTGAGAAAGACTTTTCCTCTGACTGACACGTCCATTTCCACTGTAAACCTCCCAGACATGCACGGACCTTGTCCCCGGTGAGGCTGCTTTGTCTGATGAGAAGCGGACGTATTTTTCTCTGTGTGCTCTTCACGTCTAACTGAATCTCTCTCTGAGGTTTAAACTTCAGTTTCCTTCTCCTTTCTATTTGTGCTTTCATATACCTGCGTTCTGTTAGTTTGCTTTGAACCGTGCCAAAGACAAAACCAACCACTTCATGATTTGGTGACCTCAGAACACGGGATATGACTTTTTATTGAAAAGACGCTCACTTGACGATGAGTCAGAATGAGCATGTCGTTGCTTTGAGTGCGTTCCACATGATGTCCAAGAGTTTAGAATCCAATATGGCGGCGTGCAGTATTATCCGTCAGTACTTTTACTGTTTTTGTATCACATAGGTCGTTTGTATCTTATGTTTGTCATATGCCTGTTTTATTAGTTGTCCACCATGTGATCTTTTTTTGGTGCAGTTGTACTTTGAATACCACGCAGTGTGCTTTTTTTCTGACCGTTTAGTATGTTGTGATGATGAAATTGGAACGTACTACATCCGACACAAATGGAATGCACCCTAAGGACACCTTTAAAGCAGGTAGCCATGTCGTAATAGCAATGCAAATCCACATCGTGCTCGCCGACAGCTCCAGCCAAGCGTTTGCTCACTTTCCTCAGCTGCTGCTTTCAGCTCCTCCCATCGACGGGGTCAGTAAACTCAAGTGTACATGGAGCTCAGGTTTTTATTTCTTTATCACTCTACAGGTTCAGTAAAGGCCACGTTTTTGACACAGAAGGAAACGTTCACTGTAAGGAGCAAACAAAGTATGTGTGCAGTGCTGTAACAACCGCACCAAAGTAAACTCAAGTACATCGTCTCATAGAAAGGGCTCATTGAGACGTGTAATGTCTCCCTCTCTCCTGTTGTCCTACAGCCCGCGGGCACATTCTCCCTCGTACGTTCAGCTCTTTTTTGTTTTGGTTGAGCTCCGTCAGTAGCCTGCCTGAGCATCACTTCCTGAATGGTTCTTAAAATAGCTGAAGCAACGATCACAACTGAGGAAACACACCAGCTGTCTTTCTCCAAACCACGCACACTTGCTGTCTTCCCTCTTTAGGCCTTGCTAATAAGCAGCGTGGAGCACAAGCAAATGTTAGCAGACACACTTACTACGTCTTTGATTTCACTGCAGCAGATCTAACGTCATTTTTCTAAGTGTGATTTCATTTTTCTAACTTGTGTTTTGGGAGAGTTCTGTGACAATTTATAGTTTGAAAATGGCTGGACCAGTCAACATCTCTGCAGGAAAACTACTTCATCTACATGATAGTACAGTATTTGTTGTACAGGTGATGGTCACCTAACTGACAGAAACTCCTGTTTTTACACCAGACACAATAAAACAACTCTGATTCCTGTTCAATAACACCCTCGTTTGTTTGCTGTCATGGGCTCATTATCTTCCCACAACGGGGAAAACTGCAATATCTCAAGTTGATGAAGCTGTAAATAATGCAGAAAGAGTGAACAAGAAATGAATCTCCGGTTCTCAGATTAACATATGGATGCTTGATTTATTCATTGCGTTAAAGCATCAGCATGACTGTGTGAGGACAAGACAGCGTTTGGGGATTATTTTTAATCAACAGCTTAGAGTTAAACGTCTGTCTTCTGAAATTCTCAATCGCAAATTGCATTTCTTTCTTTATTTGCATACAGTGCACATTTTTGTCATGCGTTTGCTGTTCGGTGAATGTAAATAGTAATAGTGACCATGTTGAAATGAAGGAAATTGAATGAAGGGAAGGACATATATGAAGTGTTCACCCTTCAACACTGACGCTACCCCCGGGAAGCGCTAGCATACTTTGTAGTACCATAATTACGTAACTATTTGCGCTGAGTTTCACTCGGTTTCAGCCGACGAATCATTTCTGTAATGACAACAACTTGGCTGTGACGTTCTCTGCTTTCAGGAACCGATGGACGTTTTGTCCTCCTCCTAGCCGCCTCCTAGGGCGTTTTAGCACAAATAGTCGCAGCGTAATTACGGTACTCCAAAGTATGCTAGTGCGAATACATTGGCAGCGATACCGTGGGTGTTAAAGGGTTAATTATGTGTTTTATTCTGTAAAACTGGATCTTTACACTCCCTTTACACATCTTTACACTCCCTCTTCTTTCTTCTCCACTGCTTCATCTTTTCATGTTTTCATGTTTTTTTTCTTTTCTTTTTCCTTCTCCTGTCACTCTTGCTGTTTCTAACTGTTCCCCCACTCCTACACGGCGCTCTCTGCCACCCGGTCTCCTCCGGCTTGAGACTGTGGACTCGCCTAAGGAGACGAGAAGGGCAGATGTTGCTGCTGCTCCGCTGTCAAAAACCGTTAACGTCAATGCTCCACCCGACGCACCTGAGCCCGTGTGACAAGTCGCAAAAAATAGCCAAGAAGAAACCACGTTCCCTTGAAGACTTTTGAGCAGATTTGGGTCGGACGTGATATGATTTTTGTCAAGCGGCCTTTGCGGAGTTAGCGACTTAGAGCGTCGCTGGAACTCTTCAAAGATGAGAACTTAAAGTCTGGTCTGTGAGAAGTTGTAAAAACTCTCCTGAAGACTGGGAAGAGCACTGATTTCAAGCTTTGTATTTGTCACAAAAAAAACCCCTAAAACGTGTGATTTCAGTTTTATTTTTGGCTTCTTGACAGTTCAGTAGCCATTCAGGTTTTAATGGATACTTAATGACTGCTGCAGAAAACATTACAAAGAGCCCCTTGAGTATCCCGACTGTCAGCCAACGGAGGTCCCTGTTTGTAGTGAGCGTACGCTTAATAGTTTGTAACATTAACAGCACGTTTTCCACACCATTGCCTCTCCAGTTGAGACTGGAGACGTGCTGTGGCTCCACACACAGCGAAGACGAGGAGTCACAAATGTAAATCTGTGTCCAGAAATACTCTCGACACGTCTCATCCCAGTGATCAGGATTTTTTTTTTTTTTGGTATTAAAAGCAGGCGATCATAGTGAGATGTTAAAGATATCATACATGGTTGACTTGTGTGACTTGATGATCGCTAATCACATTGGTAGCTTGTATGCTAATTGTCTTCCAAAACCACTGACCTCGACTGAAGCTCATCAGCTTGTGCAGTCTTTGTAGTGAAGTCTGTCAAATGGAACGTCCGCCTAACCAGGAAAGTCCAACTCAGAGGAGCCCAAACACAGAATCCAAGATGGCGGTGCACAATATTAGCATTAGCAATTTAGCTAACTGTGTTTGGCTGTTTTCCATTTCAGTGACTTGTCCACACACGACTGTTTTATTTGTTGTCAGTGGGAATGACGCGGTGTCGTCGTACGTGGAATATCACACAATGCGTACGAATTTTTTTTTCCTTCATACTATGTTCTGATGGAAGTGGAACGTAAATATCTTTTCACCTGGATGTGAAGTCACCGTGAGAAGGCCTGTTAGGTCAGTTGAGGTTTGGTTACGTGTGAACAACAGTGCCACTTGTTTCGTTGGTATCATTCGGCTGATGTTTTCATCTGGAAACAAAAGAGCAGATACTGATTTATTTTTTCCCGCCATTTGTAGACCTTTGAATTCACTCTACATTATTGTGGCGCCCAAGGCGGCTTTACCATTTTATTTGATTTGTGTCTTAAAGTGTGTCCCTTTCTACTTTTATATTACATATTATTGCATATAGTTTCAGCATGACGTTTCTTGTGAGCGTAAGTGCCAAACGTCTTCTCCTGGTTCTCACCTGAGTAACTGACTAAAAGAGCCCTGCTTCTGTTCTCGTCCCCTACATGCATCCGTTCTCTTCAGCTGCTCTGTGACGTGTTAGTGGAAGCAGATTTTGAAAGTGGAGAAGAAAATGCTGGCAGAGGAACATCCGTGAGGTCATGGGACACGCGTGGATTCAAGTCTGTGTGTGTCTGTGTGAGTCACAACACGTGGCGGCAACACAATGCGTGGCATTGGTGCTGACGCATCGGCTGTGTCTCCCTGGCGTGAAAGCCCAGATAAAATGAACCCAGTGATGTCAGGAAGATGTGAAAGTGTCTCATTGCCAAGGCAACCACAGTCTCCGGTCTCTTCATTTTGTTGTCATCACACGTTAACATGCTAAGCTGAGGTCTGTACCGTTGGAGACGTCGTCTGACTTCACCATCCAGCGTCTCGTGTGTCTGATGAGCAGATAAGGAAGGATGATTTGGGTTTGATGTACTTCTTATACTTTTAAGGGCTTTTACGAGAGCCGGCAGCATCTCGAGTTTACATTTCCTTCTCTGTTCATGTTTGTCTTTTACTCCCACTAAGTCACAAACACACAACTGACGGGAAACAAAATTCACTGGTTCCTTCCTGAAGAGGGCAGGTAGAGGAAACAAACTTTGGCGTTTGTTAAAAAAAAAAAAATGGCATGGAGCCCGAGTTGGTACAGCTGCACGTACACCCCCCTACCCCCCAACCCCGCATACAAACACTCACTGTCTTTGTCTGTCAGTCTCTCTCCCTCTGTCACCACCCCCCCCACCACCTCGAGTGGCTGTTTTGGTGGATTGTTCTCCTACCGTTGTCATAGCAACTGTGATGCAGACAGCCCGAACAGGCTCCCTGTCTGCTTGGATATGTCAAGAGTGTGTGTGTGTGTGTGTGTGTGTGTGTGTGTGTGTGTGTGTGTGTGTGTGTGTGTGTGTGTGTGTGTGTGTGTGTGTGTGTGTGTGTGTGTGTGTGTGTGTGTGTGTGTGTGTGTGTGTGTGTGTGTGTGTGTGTGTGTGTGTGAGATAAAACGCCAGAGTGCTCTTGGCTTAGAGCGGAAGTGTTTGGAGAATTATGTAATGTCCTTTTTTTTCTTTTTTTTTTAAAGGGGGGAGTCAAGATGAAAAAAAAAATCCTAATCAGTACGTCCCCCCCTTTTTTTTTTCTTTGTTGGTTTCCTAGGGCAGAGCAGTATGACTGTGTTCCAGCGGGAATAAATATTTTAATGTGTGAGTGCCGAATATTTAGCACTTACTGAATCTTAACTGCTCTCATAAGATGCCGTTGTTAAACACACACATGCTGGCAGGCGGTGGGGGGCTGACGTGAACCTCTTTCCTGTGTGTAAAGCTTCCACTGACGCGGTGGGCTGCACGCCAGCAGCCAGCCCATACAGATGGGGAGGGAGGGAGGGAGGAGGAGAAACCAGGGAAAGGATGGGAGGGGAAAGTGTGGAAGAAGAGGGTGGGATGGACCTGATGGGATGGAGGCTGGGCTCAGTGCCCAGTGGGAGGTGTGTCGGTCCTTGTGATGCTGCCATTCTCCCAAACAGAGCCCTCTCATTGGACGACATAAGGGGCCTATAAATAGCCTGTAATCTGCAAAAGAGGGAGCTAAAAATAAAGATGAGAGAAGAAGAGGGGGCAGTTGAGCCCCGGAGTTGTGAACAACGCACAGAAGTTTTAAGAAAGTTTAAAAAGACGTATTTACTGGATGTTGAGAATAGAATTGATTTATTACGTCGTGTGAGAGTGTTTTTGACGTTGTGAAGGCCTCAGTGTTGGTTCACACCAGGACACTCACGACACGTGGTAAATGATTTACTTGTAAATCGTAAGCAGTCGTATCGTTGCTCATCCACACAGATAGTCTTCCACAGCCAGAGCTCCTGTTACAGTGAGTCGGTCTTTACATCTCCAGCTTGTTGGCTGCGCCCTGTTTAAAATCATCCCAAATGGGTGATTTCAGCGTTATCAACACTGACCAACATATATATTTTTTCTTGAATAAGTGTTTACATGAAGTAAATAAGAGCAGAAGTGAATGCTGTCTGTCTTCATCATGGATTAAGCCTCATTTAGGCTTCCACGGACACACAGCCTATGCTGTAGCCTACGTCGGTGTCCAACGCCGCCGTGTGCGTTCAAGCTTCTGTGTCGCGCTGCTGTGTTCAGGTTATTCTCGTTACCTGTGTTTTATTGGTTTACTAACGGCGACAAAGTGAGCGTCTCTTGTCACTGCTGAGGTCCTGACAAGCTCGTCATTGAGGCAACGAGGTCGGACGAGAGTCACCAGACGGCGTGAATAAACAACAACAAACAGGAGCGAGACTTCATTCCCTGTTTGACGCTTCACTTTTCATCAGCTTTCACCATCACGTGCCAAAACAGGAAAATTCCTCATCTTGAGCAGGACGGTCACTCCAGAGACGCTGCTGAAACCCTGTGACTGACTTGAATGGATGCGGTCACCAGAACTTAACACACATACCACCAATGAAAACTGAAAACTTTCACACTCCAGCATTCATTGCTGGTGTGAACAGAGAAAGAAAATATGTGAAATGTTACCAAAACAAATCCCTTGTTAAAGGTAATTACATGAAAAAGATCCACATTCAGACTCAAGACTGAGACTGAGAGAGGCTGTCGCCATCGCTTGAAAATGGAGCCTCATTGGCTGATGCTGATCTGTGTCAGCACACCCTGTGAGGATGGGACCAGTCAGTAGTCGCTGATAATGATGACTCGTCCAAAGAGAGTGTGTGTGTATGTGTGCGTGTGTGTGGTGCAGTTGCATGAAAGAACGTTAAACATTTGATAGATGAACCCGGTGACATTCTTCTTGTCTGCCGCGTGTTGAAGGTATTTATAAAGGCGTTGTTTTGTGAACAGATTTACAGGCGTTCTCCCCGGAGTGTGTTGACAGGAAAAGCAACTTTCATCCTGCTCAGCGCTCGGCGTTCACGTCCATATGGAGTCTGTCGAGATCCGTTTGTGTTTTGCTGCGTTGCTCCATTTGGGCTTGTGTGCAGCTGCAGTCAGCAAGGCTTTGTTTGCGCTCCGTGTGCATCAAATCCAAAATGGAGCCACAACTTGAACTCTGAGAAGTCGATTGAAGTCAAATTTCCACCGGTGTACCTCTTCCCGCTCTGTTTGTTTACGCTTCCTGCGTATGCGTGTCATAATTCGAACCGCTCAGCACCTAAGAGCTTAGATGTACCTTCCCGTCAGCGCGGAATCAATCAACGTTGTGTCGCGTTGAAGACAATTAATATGAACTCAATGGCTGTTCCATTCTGCATCGCAGGGATGTGGTGCAACAGATTTGAATGATTAATCACATTAAAGGCAGCTACCAGGCAGAGATAACAAATCTGACAGCAGTAAATGTTAACGGTGATGGATCGGCCTGTGTCAGGCAAGTCCCACATCTCTGAAAGTCGTGCCATGCTGAATTTTAAACGGGGGGAAGGGGGAAAACGGTCGGCCGTTAAGTGAATTACAGGCAATTTGCAGTTTAAATCCTGCACGGGAAAATCTGCAGCGAGGCGATGGCGATCTCCAAGAGGAAGCTGCTCAGTGACGGAGCACAACACCCTGTCCTGATGTCAGTTTCTTCACATGAATCTTTTCATGTCTTCTGCTCTTCCTCTGCCCCCGTCTTCCTCCCCGCTCGCTCGTGGTTCCTTCAAGTCTCTAATTACGCTCGCGAGCTGAGTGAGTTGGGAAGGTG
>CAAKHB010007538.1:164020-187044 GCA_901007665.1 Aeoliscus strigatus | reverse complement strand
TGTCCACAGCTATGATGGCCCGGGATCCAGCTTCGAGGAATTTCTTCCGTAGCGGGAACAGCTGTCTGCGCCGGTCGAGGATCTCCTTGGGGAACTGGTCGTTGACGCTGAAGTCGGTTCCGCGCAGTTCCCGGCCCCGGCTTTTCACCAGTTCCTTCTGTTTAAAATGCTCGAATTTAGCGACGATCGGACGTGGGCGCCGGCTGTCAACTCGCTTCCCTCCCAGTCGGTGGACCCTGTGGAACCCGATTGCGGTCACGGTGTCTTCGGGGAGCCTGAGTTGTTTCCGGATGAAATTCCTCACCACTTTTTCTGGGTCTTCATCCGCCTGTTCCGGAATTCCAGCGAAGACCAGATTGTCCCTCATGCTGCGCGCCTGGAGATCGATTACCGATTCTTTAATCCTTTTATTTTCGTCGGAGAGCCGCGTTATGCCCTCGTTGAGAGTTTTGACGGACTCCTTCAGGACGGCGTTTTCCGCCGCCAGTGAGGCAACCTGCTGCTGGCTGAATTCCAGTGACTCCCTTAGGGACTGGAACTCCTTGTGCAGGACTTCGACCAGGGACAGACGCGAGTCGAAGGTAGCCAACTTCATGTTAATGGAGCTTAAGATCTCCGTGAAGTCGCTACCTGAGGATGACGCGGATCCAGGTGAGTCCTCCGGACGGCACCTCTTGGAGCTCGGCGTGGGCGTCTTGGTAGTTTTCCCCATGACCAGTCGATCGTAGCACTCCTCGACGTAGGTTTCCAGTCCTTCTAGAGTATCCACTTCCAGGATGATTTATTATAGATTCGGCGGTTGTGTGAATTAAGAATGGATTGTTGTTGGGGTTTTTTCAGTTGCGCGCCGCCATGTTGAATCTTTGCACAAGTCTCACGGCGTCACGCGATACTACAGCATTCCCGCGATGTCCTATCTCTCTTGTTATTTCTTATGCATCTGATTGAAACCAAATCATAATAGCACTTGTTAATAATTTACAAGAATAATTCAGTGATGTTCTGAAACAGCCGCCTATCTTTGTCAGGCAATGTAGATGTTCGAGGGGGGTGGGGGTTTGGTGTGAGGAGTGGGGCGCAGTGTCGAGGGAGGAACGAGAGTGTAGAAAATTCTGCCAATGTCTGTTTGTGCCTTTGCTCTATTTTAGGAAGCAAAGTTATACCTGTGTTAGATACAGTGAGACAGATGGAGCACTTAGCCACAGCACTTAAACTCTCCAGCTCTGTTCCATCACAGCCGGCCGGCCGACGCACGAGTCTGTGAGATAGCAAACCCCTTCACCTGAATAATCAAACAAGCCTTCCATGGCTGCTCCATGGCATTGTGGATGCTGTCGGCAAGTGAGTTCCTGGAATTAACAGGCATTGTGAAGGACATTTTCTTTCAATTAAATACCGATTTATCCTTCTGCTAATAACTACGTTATGTCTGTCTGGTTTGGACGGTGAGATCATCATCATTGTATTCAGATTGCTCGATCCGAGCCGATCCCAACTGTCGATCACCAACACCAACATTGTAACATGCTAACCCCCACCGCCCCAAAACGTCCAGATAAAAAAAGGCCTCACACTTTTTGGATTCACCAAACCACCAGTGGAGATGACGACAATGAAACTACTAAATGGCATCTTGCAGGCATCAAACAGGGCTCCACTGAAAGACAACAGATCTGCTGATGCAGCAGTTGCCATATGATGTAACAATTTCATTTAAATAACACAATATAGTCTTGCGAGTGCAAAAACATACTGACCTAAATCTACCACATTCAGTCACATTCAGGTTTGGAGACATGAAGTTTAAAAAATGTTTCTGATAGATTTACATGAGAGGACGTGTGGTGTCTGTGATATAAATATGATTGTACACAAGCAGGTGGTTACCTGATTACCTTTATGAGGAGAAAAATGCACCTTTAATGATCTGCACTGAATAAAATTACATGTTATTTTGTAGTTTCATGGAGGTTTATGGGGAAGACTATTTCTCGCAGCAATTTCCTGGATTCTCCTCTTGTTGCCAGGCAACTCTGACAAAAAAAGACGTCCCACTGACACTGCCAGTGTCAGAATTCCCAGAATATCCAACTCTACCTTTAAAGTCAGTAACTTAAGCTGGTCGGCTCTGAAAACATCTTCATCAATGGATGATCAGCAGTCCAAAGTCCAACACAGAAAAGATAAACATTCTTCAATTTGAACATCTGGTGTTTATCTTCAGAGTGACTAGATCCTATTCGTGTGTATGTATGTATGTGTAAGAAGAGGAGGACACAGAAACGTCTGTCCCACGTAGTTCTGTGTCTGATAAATAACACTCAGATGCACCACAATTGTCAGCAACTGCAAGTGGGGGCAGATGACCGATGAGAAGTGGGCATCAGGGAGAGAAGAAACAAACGTAAAGAAGGTCTCAGACTCCTGCCGGCTCTCCATCATACATGTGACTGCAGTGAACACCTTCATGTAGTAAACTGAGTCTGACCAGCTGCATGTTACAGAGCTGCTGTGGATTCCTTGAAAAGGTCAGCGTGTGGCAACCGGCAGAGGAAAAATATCACTTCTAGATACAGAAAATGGGATTTTATAAATGGAACCTTCAGAGACGAGAGTCTCTGAGCAACATGGAACCTGTAATTGCTCCTGAAGCGTGTGTGAATGTACCATTACCATTGTACTTACCAGGTCTCTGTGGATCAGAGTGATATATTTGAAAGAAATATCACAGTTGCAAGAAATAAATCAATAATTAAAATAGTTTAGATCTAGCTGAATAGCTGTGGGAACAGATGGTTCATCCAGCGCCTCAGTGTTATCATGGAAACAATGTTTTTCTGACGCCTGAGCGTGACAATAAAACACTGATGGTGAAAATGGACAGAGTGAAGGTCCAAGGAGAATAACACAGATGAAAATATTCAGCAGCAGCAAAACAACAATGTTTATTTCTGTGAGTGGTCATCTGGAATAAGATACGTGACGTGAAAGAAATACAGTTTTAATTTAATGTTTTTTAATGGAACTTTCTTCTCCTTTGTGACACACGCCTCAAGTTTATTACAGTTTTCAGGTTTCCATCATGTGCCTGTTGTTTGTTTTTCATTAAGACAGCTGAAATATTCACATAGCACTGATGCTGTAATGGCGATTTGAAACTTTCCGCCGAACAACATACGACACCGATCCAAAGCAGTCGTGGGCGTGAAGGCGAATCAGAGAAAACTTTACCTCCTCAAATGTCTTTCAAACAAAGCATGAATACACAAGAACAGATATGATGGATTCAACAAACTGTTCTGTTCTCTACTGCTGTTGTTTCAGAGGATTATATCATTATTACACACACACACACACACACACAGAACGTTTACCAGATCCATGTTGCGTTCGAAAGCAGCGACTGATAACTGACGTCTCTTATCCCTCGTCAATCTACAAATCTTTCCACAACAGAACTCTCCAACGTCAACGGGTGACATTTCACTGTCCTCAGGTCACGCAGACGGTGACATATGACCGATTTTAGCGCGCAGACATGGCAGACGTGATCTCCTCGGCAGCCATCACTTATCATGTCGGTTCAACTGACGTGATTTTATCTTAGTGGAGATTGGAAAGAACCAGGTTGTTCGATCGTGTCAGCGCTCTCCGGAGTTATGTCGAGTACAAGAGAAGAGATGTCGGGTGGAAGCACAAGAGATATCGGTGTCATCAGCTGATCTGTTTTAAGCCACCGACTGTTTTTTATCTGTCGACGGTGTCAACTGGCTCCAGTCGCTGATGGCAACAAACATATTAGCACTTTCTTGAGATGGAGGACAACAACTGCAGGACCAAACCGAGGGACAGATGAGTGGTTTACCTCAGACGTGTCCCAGTCTACAAATAACCGGTAAGGTCATTTAGTGTGTTTATGTGGGAATTTTAATTTATGTCATAAGTAGCTTGGAAGAACTAAAACTAACGCGACAGTGGGTTGACGTCGAGCAGTCGTTCAACATGTCATTGTGACTGTGGATGTTTTGGAGAGCGAGAGAAGAGAGACGGAGCAGGACACAATTGCAGACACAGAACTCCAGCTCCATCTAGTTTTTATAATAAATGTAGTCACCAGACAGACATGGCTAAAACGTGCTTCAAGGATGGACCGCAGTGTACGTTTCCATATCACCCGTGTTAAATGACAACCTCAGTAGATGAAAAAAAAAAAACGATTCATGTGATGTTGTCGTGCTGCTGCTTCAAAAATAAAAGGGTGCTAATAATGTGATCCTCCATGTTATTGTAGATGCAAATATGGAAAGACGTCCACCCCCCCAATACAGTCAGAACTCCCAAACATTAAACGGAATTGAATAAAGCCGATCAAACGTGTTTTCCATGCAAACCTCAACTCAGAATTATGATTTCCATGTGAACTCGAAAGGGAAATACTGAAATACTGAATAATTTAATTTGAAACAATTCATTCCAAATAAAAAAAAACAAAAAACAAAAAACACCATGTAACCGTAGCCACTAAGATCTGAAGAAGCTGAGGTCGTGTGGTCATCAGACAGTGATGACAACAGAGCCCAGTCAGTGTCGGTCCACCTCCCTCTGCCACCTCTCTTTATAAATCTGTGGTTGGATGCATATTAGAAGAACAATGTGACATTATCAACATAAGTCAATAAATACAACACAGGTTTGATTCGTCTGTGAATCTGACACGGATGCATGGACTCATACACCCACTCATGTGTGTGTGTGTGTATGTACACACATACACACACACACACACAATTGAAGCTCATACTACAGCTTCATACCACAGATGGAGTCAAAAACACCTTTTCAACTAAAACTATAGTTACCCTTGCAGATAAGGTTGATGAAAAACAGGATGAAACCATTTAAACTTGATTCATTCTTTCTGTCAATGAATTTTTTGTGTAATTCCATCGGAGTAACGGTCCTCTGAAGCTGTGTACTGTGTGTGTGTGTGTGTGTGTGTGTTCACAGGAAGCAGATCGGTGCCGTCCTTAAATGAACCATCTGGGAGGTCGTTGTTATCAGCCAGAGATTTGTTGCTTTGGGAAAAATTACTGGTAAAATAAAATCACAAACCTAAAGCTGCACAGCTTTACTTGAGTGTCCCTTCTCTTGCACCCCCTACCCCCCATTCTTTCCTGTCTCACCCTCCTCTCTGTCTGGACCACCCCCCCACCCCAACTTCAGCAACACCACCAACCTCCATCTCTCTTTCCAGTGAATGCCTCCGTAATTTCTATTCTTATCTACTCGCCGGTGCGAGGATAAGAGCCTCTCTACTTATGCACTCCTACTCTCCGTGGGGAGGAGGAAACAGAGAAAACATTTTAAAAACTAAAATTACATGAAGGGGAGCGGGAGGGGGGTCATTTTAAACCACAGTGACATGCAGAGTAGGGGGGGAGAGAGGGGGAGGTGGAGGAGGGTGTTGATAGCGAGAGGCAGATTAGAATGAAAAACATTTATAGATATTAATTATCCCGAGGTTGTTCACTTCAAGTTGAACTAATCCCGTCGAGGCTTTTTGCGTGTTCTGCTGGCACTGCCGACAATCCCCCGCAGGCCCAGACGACAGAAAAGAAGCTTTTTAAAGAAAGTAGATACTCATATAAGTTGACATACGCACATGCACACACACACACACACACTCAGGGGGCACATACATGTTCTCACAGCTCTACTGCACAAACAACTCAGAGAAACACTGATAGCAACACACACATGCGAGCATGCACACACACACACACACACACACACTGTCAGCCCTCCAGAGACAGCTCATTAAAAGATTTCATTCGGTCTCAATCAGGCCAGAACTAGGCCAGCTGCCCTGTTACACACTCAACATTTGACTGCAGAGAGACATGATATCATCAATGACTCAGCGTGTGTGTGTGTGTGTGTGTGTGTCGCACAATTACTGATGGATTTCACCAAAACATAACCGCAGAGAACAACATTAAATTAAATTACCGTTGAAGTGTTTTCTCTCTCGCCTGTTGAAAGTTTCATGTCGGGTTTGTCCTCAGTGACTTTCTCTCCAGCAGCTGCACAGATAACATCCAGCATTAAGGGGGAAGTGGCAGCGAGCTGTCAACAGTGTAAAGGAACTAATAAACAATGCTGGGATCCGAAAGGCATCAGAAGATGGCGACAGCTAAACTTCACCCTAGACCCAGCGCGGGACGTCTGCTCCCACGTCGGTGCACGATTGATTTTGATAAAATGAGTTGAGAAGGGAAAACATGAATGTTCATGTTCGAGTTTTTCCACTTTTTCTTGTTTCTCAAACATGAAACAACTTATCCATGTTGAGCTCAAGGTAATCCTCATTTCACGCACACACGCACGCTCATATTTGATGTGTGATTATTGAATATAACCCAGCAGAACTCGGCATGTGGTGCTGAGACACAATGATGAACACCCGCTGAAGTCAGAGCAACTGTCAACTAAGAATCCCTCACATGCATTTCGTGTAAAGTAATCAAGAGTAATAAAGTAAAAAAGAAAGATTTCTTGTATTTTGCTGTCTGGCTTTTCTCGCTACAGTACGTGTTAGAGAGTGATTTAATTCATTTTCATTCAGTCTGTGTTTGTTAAAAATTAAAATTGATCTCAGACTTTGATGATACTTCCATCCATCCTCTGTGACTGATATTCAGCATCCATGAGCGCGTCTGTTGCATTCCAGAAAATTACTGTTCGACAACAAACTCTCACAACACGCGAGTCTGCGAGTCTCCTGAAGCTGCTGTGACAGTGGAACCTCACTTACAGCCCATCAGTGTTTACCGTGACAGGGACGAACAATACAGCATTAACCTGCAGCCAAAACACTCGGGAACCAAACAAAGGCAGTAATGTAGCTTTTCGCTTGCAGCATTTAGATGTTCAAAAGCTTTTAAGCACAAGCGCAGTGAAATGCCAGCAATCTCACCAGGAGCCCAGAAGAAGCTACGTTTTGACACATTTCATGCAGCCACATGAACCAAAGGTCACAATTCAATTCAGCTCGGTTATATCAACTCCTCTCAGTGTAAAAATGGTTTCAAACTTTGGAGCGAGGAACCAATTACACACCCGTATGAGGCATCTGGTAACCCAGAGGACAGAGACAGCACTGAAAACATTGCAAAGCTCTTGAGAACAATCAGGAAAGGGCATGTCACGCTGCTCCAAACTGCATCGTGTGTGATGAGTCAGCATTCACTGTAGCTTCTCCAGGCTGCTGAGTCATTTACTCTTCCTCTGCACCAGACATCTACTAAAGCCGTTAGTTGTTACACAACAGTTAGTTCCACTTGAGCAATCTGGTTGGCTAAGACGTTCCATAGTCAGCGTCACTGCTCTGGGACCTTTCATGGTATCGCTCTGCCTCACAGCTGTTCTAATGACCATTAATTAATGTTCCATCATCAGTCGCCCATCTTTGGAGAAATACATTTTAATAATCCCCTGAGAGAAATTCCAGCAGCCAAGAAAATAATACAGTCACGAAAAGTAACATATCACCAAAGTGACGACTTAATGAAAAATTTGTAATGGAACGCTAAAAGGTATTAAAACACAGAAACATTTTGAAATACAATTAAATGCAGCTGGTGAGTATAAACATACTGTGTGCTCAGAAATAAACTATGAGTCTGCAGGAACTGAGCTGAGGTGCCGTGTCTCGTTCAGAGTGGGGGAGATCCCACTGAGCCCCCGAGCACAAACAAGTCCCAGCAAACAAAGTTACCATTGCACGACATTCGACTGCTCTCAACTTTGGATAAAAATAAAAAATGAAATGTAATAAAGACCAAAGTAAATGCTAGCTTGAAGGAATGTTTACTGTAATCTAATTTAAAAGTAATACATCCGCCCAGATGTGTTTTTCTCTGGTCAAATCACATCCCTGCTGATATTCTGTACATCATTCCTGCTTAGGTAATAGGAACCAAATTCATATTGTTGCTTCCTGATCCATAGTGTGCAGCAAACATAATAATAATAATAATAATAAAAAATGAAGATCATAATAAATATAAAAATACAAATACAAATAATAAGAAGAACATGAAAACTTTAGATGAATTCTAGATATAGATGATAGAAATAGAAAACAAGCTAGTAAGAAGGTGGTGTGGTTTTAAGCTATGTCTTAAGACGTTTAAAGAGCTTATCTGCAGGAAGTATGTTCCACAGCCATAATGAACCAACGTAGAATAAAATAACAAATTAAAAAAAACGACTATTCAAAATTATATGTACCATTCTTCAGAGGGGAACTGAGTGGATGATACCTGTTTTGAACCCCACAGGATCAAACGTCTACATGACAGCAGAGACAATAAATCCTATGGATGAATACCAGGCTGAAAAGGCTCTTTGGATGTGAAACAGCGGCTTCTGGCTACAACACAGGCTCTATTGACTATCACCACTGTTATTTGATTACACACCGACTCAAAGGGAGGATGCCAGATGAGCAGGAGCCTAAACAAAGAAAAAAGAGCTCAATATTCCACCAATATCTGAAGAGAACTCTTAAAAAAACACCTCCAGCAGAGATATTACCACCAAATGACTCTGTTCAGACCCATCACCCACAGAGTAAACAAATACAGGTAGAAAATACATTTTAAGAAACAATATCACACCAAATATCTCTGGCACCAAATACCCAGAGGGCCGGTATATTAATACCGAGCCCTTTGCTGCTATTGGAGCATGTGGAGGCAGGAGGAAGGAGCACAGCGGCGAGTGCACATAAATAACCCACAGGGACTCCCAAGTAGAAACTCTGAATTAATGCAAGGCGACAGGATTTGGGACAGGAGAACACATCCAAAGTGGGCTATCACTGCTGCACGGAGAGGAGGACATGAAAGGAGGAGGGAACAGGAGGAGCAACACTACAAGAAGAGCGCAGATGAGTATGCCAACGAGAATAGTAAGGTGAAGAGGAGAAACAGGAGGATTGGAGGAGAAGAAAAGCCGAGGCAAGAAGGAAAACAAGGGAAGAATTAGAAAATTAGACAAGAGAAAAAAAGAAAATAGGAAAGAAATAGGAAAAGAAGGACGAGAAAGTGAAGACCAAAGGGCACAAGTATGGCGGAGACATAAGCAAAAAGAAGATGACATATGGGGAATAAAATACATGCATGTTACCATGGCAACCTGAAGACAGCTTTTATCTGCATATGTCCTACTGATGCTGAAGACAACGTGTGTCTTTACTGTGATAGTGTGTATTTACAGGTGTTTGTTTACACAGATTTTTATCACTGAGAGAAGTGTGTGTGTGTAACACACAAATATATGTTTAACTTTCGTGGTCAGTGGCATTTCACTGGCATTTCATGTGCCACCGTAAACAGAGGAAAGCTTTCACCTGCGGTGACTGCTGCATTCTCACGACCTTCGACCTGCTGCGTCTTAAATGTGGTAACACTTGTCAGCCCATGATGTCACATGAGCAGACAGAAGCGACTGATGTGACGGGAAAGCACACTGCAGGGCCCAGCTGTCACTTGTGTGAGGGATTTTTCACTTTTGCCTGCTCCTGTACGATCCAGACGTGCAGCATCCTTGGGCGTCACAGAAATTATAGGTCCAAATGAAGCTTACATATATATCCCTGATGATAAAGTGGCTGTTGTTTTACATTTTGCTATAGTTTCATTAACTGCATGAATCAAGTTTTAAAAAGTGCAACTGCTGAGTGGCTGGACGTGAAACGTGTCGCTTGTGGGAATCAACCCAGTCAATTACTGCCAGTTTCCTTCAGCCCAAATGTCAGCCCTTTTTTCTTTCTTTTTTATAGCGTCGCGTCTGAGCACAGCGGCGCACTTTGCAGCTTTAAAGCCCGATATTTCCCCCTGGAGTTGTTGTTGAGACCAAACCAGCGCTAAAAGACTGAATATTGGACTTCAGTTGACTGGTCGCAACAAACTCAGCCTGAAGTCTGTCACACTACCAGCAACGCTGACCCAAATACCGTTTATTTTCCTGGCTCTGTTTCTGTCTCTTGCCTCCACACACAATACACCTCAGTACCCTGGTAGAAGCCTAATAACTTTAACAGTAACACACTGAGTCAAAATAAAACACAAGTAGAAAGATAAGACACATGTCATTCAAGTTTATTTTTTCTGGTTTGTTTGACCTTGTTTTCAGAAGGAAAAATGAAATCAAATGATTTCATTGAAAAATACAATGTACGGTTCATTAATAGTACATGATAATGGAAAGTTTACCGATGCACAGCATGTACAAATGTCTAATAAATATTAATAGCATTATAATAATATTCCTAAGATGACAAAACTATGCTTGTACAACTTTCTTGGTGTGCTGACTAAATCTGAAATTACCAACACATAAGACACAAAGATTCCTGTCTTGTTAAGTTCAACTGGGGAACCAGCAGATCAGCAGGAAATAAAGTACTGAGGTCACCGTCATACTGCAGCTCTGTCAGCACATGTCAGAATGAAAATTAGCATGTAGGGAGAAAATATCTCTACAAACAGAGAACACACATGATTTCTGGCTAAAAATGAATTAAAAATGAATATTATTGATGAAGCATCCATTTGTGAGAGTAGATCAACAGACTGGACCAGAATATCGAACACATCACCATCATCCAGTCAACCCTGATGAATCATTCTTTATGTCCCAAACATTCAACCTGTTCAATAATAATTACTGATTATGCATATTGAACAGTTTACATTGTATTATATAACTGTCTTCAGAAATAGTGTTCATGTGAATCAGAGAGAGAGACACCAGGTTTTGCAGACGGATGTCCCTCGGTCCTCAGAACATCCAGGTCATTTTTTGTGTCGCCAAAATGGTTCCATACTACAATTTAATACATTTATTTGGTGGATATAATGGTGGCAGATTGCTTCCTTCTGCCATTTGCAGTGCTGAAGTATATGTCACGTTCATTAGACGACATGCAGGTAGTGTTCCGCCACGTCGACGGCTCGCCTACTTCCACATCTCCGACGTAAATCTCGTCACAAGTCTCGTGAGACACCGCAATTATTAAAATCCTTAATATTAACCCACTGTGTCTGTCATAATTGCTATTAATCATAAATACAATTAACCCCTTAATCCCTAGTCCTAAAACGGACCCCCGAACGATGCCACACTTGATGCAGAAAATGCTGAGGAATTCGTACCACACAGATCCTCAGGTGAGATGACAGATATCAGTCCGATCCTGCACCAGTCGTCTCCACCCAGTGACCTCACAGCATGCTGTGATCAACATCCTTGTCTTTTTTATTACCTTAAAGGCTCTGTTTGTCATGGTGCTTGTCTTTTTTAGCAGCAATACGCAGAAAATCCTTTTCACAGAACTTGCTGGAGGAACGGAGCCGAGTACGGGCCAAGAAAGAACCCATCGAGCCAGATCCATTTGACATAGGGGGACAAAAACATTCTTGGACCATTGTGCAGTTCTTCGCTCTGCGGGTGTGTTTCTAGTTCATTAAGGAAAACTCGACTATAAATGAGTTTCCTTTCTTTGCCAAACAATAAGACTCATGGGAAACACGGTGCTCAGACGTGTTACGCTGCAAAAATCCCTGCAAATAGCACTTATCTAATGCTTCTCCTCACTGTCCTGCTTGTGTTAAGGCACGGAGAACACACTGCTCATGAAATCTCATTAGCGTCATTTATTGTTTAGCTACGAGGTAATTTCTCTAATGTGCTGGACCAAGACAGAGGTTTGCAAATGGGCCTGCAATCATGGAAAATATAATTAAGAGCACCTGCTGTTAATGTGCAGCACGCCAGAGGACAGAAGGGATTAGCCGTGCACACACAAATAAACAGCACAATGCTCAGCTGCATTTTTCAGTTTTTCTCAGCAATAATTCTTCCAAACAAATCGTGAGATTAGGATCATACATTAATAATGTCGACACAATGCACATATCAAATCGCCCTCTCAAATGAACAGCGGTTTGTTTATTATACAAAGATGTGCACGTAACACACAAACAGGATATTTGCATCCATCCAAGCCCATGAATTGGTCAAGCTAATGTCCAATCACACCTCAAGTAACAAGTTAGAGGAGGAGATACTAGTTGTAATTTACGACTGGTGGGCTCGGTGCCTGTACCAGCCACCAGGAGACACGCATCTGTGGTCTGGAGCCAACGATTAATCTTTTGGGTTCACGTTGTTAATGTATGAAACTACTGGCCCAGAATGTATCATGAGGTTAAAGACTAGGTATCCTAGTACTAAACTAAACATCATTACTTATCTAACGAGTAGAACAAATCAGGATGTGAATGAAGATTACATATTAAAGGGTTCAAGAACTACTAGAGTGAACTTTCTAGAAGAAAGAATATAGAGTAAGACGTATTAGCATCACACATTTCACGCTGATGAAGTCTCTAAGACATTAGATTCAGTCATCAGAAAAGGGGACAACAGCAAACATCAAAACATCCATGATTCTGATATCAACCTCAGGCAACTGGTAGTAAAGGAGTAATGTTCATATATACAAGTATATAACTACCATGAGACACATACTGTGTTTAATACATCCGTTAGGTTACAAATGAAACAAAGGAACCTCAGAGTCTCAGTCCTGCTCAGGAATGCATGAAAAGGTCTAGAGTTCAGTTTGGACCCCAAAGAAGAGAGTGGGGGAGTTTGAGGATTGGGTCTCTGGAGTCCTAAACTGTGGAAGGGAGGAAGATTCTTCTCCCTGCTAGGTGTCTGTCTAATGTCAGCAGTGACATCTTTATGGTTTGATGCCCAGAGAGTGAACTTAGAGAAAGGAGGCCCATTCAAGATGGCTCTTGGTGCCATCTTGATAAGGAGGTTCTGTTTTGAGGAGAAGTCAGCAGGGGTCATGGTATGACCTCAGATGGGCTGATTCACGAGTGGTGAGAAAAGAATGTGGAGGAATGATACAAAGCAGGGTGTCCGCTACACAGAAGGCACCTGAGGTGATGCTGGCGTGACTGAGGAGACTCGTGAATTAGCAGGAGTCCCATGAGGTCCAGCAAACGGGTCCGCACACACACACACACACACACACTGACAGTGTGTGTGTGTGTGTGTGCGCGGACCCGTTTGCTGCAGAGACTTTTAAAGTCAGTTAAAGGATGATTTAAATGTCCCATTTAGGAACATTCCTTACGTGAGTTATGACAGGAACATTGTCACCACCTGATGGAACCTCCAGCTGCTTTTGCCGATTTTTTTTTTTTTTTTTAAGCTCAACAAAGCAGTAGCTTCATTCCAGGCATAGAGCTGATATCATCAATGGCAGTTAAATGTCAAACTGCTGCCTCCTGCAAAGGGCATCCGTGATAATCAAATCTACACAAATGTGCACATAAGGACAATAATATAGAACGATGGAACGAAACAAGCATGTGGTGACATGATGATGAATAAGACATCAAGTCCTCACTAATCAACAGGTGACAGGAAGTGGAGATATGTCCAGAGGTGAGTAAAAAGAACCGCAGAGGACAAACAGCACCTGTCACTCACATCTCGGCGTCATTCAGGGAGTGAAAATGCTTCATAACATGAAACAGCCGAGAGTTTAAGAGCTTTAGGTATCCTCAGCCTCGTCCCTCCATCCATCACCCAGTCATCTGCTCGCCTCTTTGTATCCGCTTCCTCTGTTCATGTACTGCCCTTGTAAACATATGCTCTGCCTCTCTCACACACACACACACACACACGTCTTCATGCAGCATTGAGGCATGACAGGTCAATTGGAAGACAGAAAAGGGAGAGACATTAAAAGAGTGACTATTTCCAACAACCTCTTGGGGATAAAAGCCAATCAGAATCAATAACGAGCTTCCAACCAGCCAACGGGCTCATTATGAACCACTGGAACAACAGCGTCGATCTGACCCAGAATCCATTTTCTTTTAAATGACCACAACTCTCTGCAATGAAATGTCTAGTTGATTTGTGAAATTACAACTCCACAGCATCCAGACTTGGCGCAGCGAATCTCATGTCTCTTAGTGACGCCACGTTGCTTCTTGCCTTCGAGTTCCTCCCCTCTTCCAAAGCCTGACACCCTCTGACCAGGTCAGGAGTTCTTCTCTTGCAGCAAACAACGATGCAGTACTTGTAACGATGGCTGAAGAAAAAAACTCTGAACCCAGATGCAGATGACAAACTTAATTTTATTATGAATTTGGGAAAACCAAGGCTATGCTCAAAAAACGAGACGAAGAGATCAAAAGGGGGAAGGGGAGAACTGAAAACAACACTCACTTAGGAGGCGAAAAAACGTACAGAACATAAATCGCCCAAACCGGGGAAAAGGACAATTTTGATACGACTAAACATAAAGCTCGAAGCTAAGGCTACGGATAGGCTATGACAAAACAAAGGCTATGAAAAGATTTAGCAAGGGAACTCGGATACTCACACAAGGGTTAACTACCAGACAATGACGTGACGCGTTCTCGACCATCAGGGTACGATTCGGCACAAGACAAAGGACGTGACTGGCTTAAATAGGAAGGGAGAGGGAACAGGTGGAAACAATGAGGGCAATCAAGGGAGGAAAGGCAAGGTGGCAGAAATGATAACAAACACAGACTTTCAAAATAAAACAGGAACTGGGACAGACATGACGCTCGTGACAGTGCTGACTATGAGCAGATATATAAAATAGTTAGAAATAGATCAATCTAGAAGGAGAAAAAAAAAATCAAAAAATTAATAAGTAAAACTGTACAGTAATATATGCATTATGTTAATTTATCACGTACATTAATAATAATAATAATAATAATAATCATAATAATAATAATAATAATACCACCATAAAATAGTTGAAATACCAGAAGTCCGTTTGCAAATGCATTCAGCAAATTCCAATACTTAGTGAGAGAAACTGAGGAAGATTTTGAGGAAGAAAAAATGTGATGGAAGTTTAACACACGGGATGTCACATCCAACCTGGTAACAAGGGATGAAGAATCTCAGGAGACAACTCAGACACGTGAGACTTTCATTTCATCGATCTCTGTGACTTCCATTCTGTCCAATGCGGTCGAACACCCGCTCTGTCCTCCAGAGAGAAAAGTGGGATGAAAACTTGATGAATCGTTTGAACATTGTAGTTAATAATATACCGACAATGTTGATTCTGGTTTGCTGCTCAAGGAAAGTTTCTTGTTGTTTGGTTGCATTTCTTATAAAGACAGGGTTCATAAGAAATGTAAAAACAACCATGTGTCATGTTACCATCTAATTAAGCACATGTTGCTGGCAGAATTAGTCTTCTGGAACCAGAATACTCAAGACGCGAACCTCCTAAATCCTAAAATATGTCAATTATGAGCAAATGCAAAAGTGGTGCTAAACATGAAAGCCCATTTCCATAAACACAGGACATAAAATCCTCATCTGCATCAAAGTCGACCGAACCTCTGCAGCTTAATGGATTAAATGTGACCAGTCCACATTAATCACACTCTGCACTTCTGACGCACAATTAATATATTTTCATGTGGAGAGGCAGCAGCAGACAATGTCGAGCTGTTAATCAATCTGCAACAACGAGAAGGTCATGAATTCATCTGGAGGTATGTTTCAAGTTGGCTTCTGCAGCACCAGAAACATCGTGGCAGACGAATGAGAGATGGACCACGGAGGAACAAAGAAGTCACAAACTGGAAAATACTGCATGCAGCAGAAGTAATGATGAGGTTAATTTCATCAACTCACTCATCCAACAGTGTTATCAATACATACAAGGGATACATGATAATCTGACTGTTGTGTTCCTGCACTGACTTCGAGGCAAAGTTACACAAATGCTAAAAATGGTGAATTAATCTGCTGGAGTCAGACTGAACGTCTTAATGACGCAGAAGCGGTGCAGACTTTTCCCAGAAGCCTGCGGGCAGCGGTCACACGGCGAGGAAAGGTTAAATACATTTACATCAAGTACAAGAGCAACCTCCTCTGGGACATGGAGGTTAATTTCTTCGCTGCAGACCACCCTTAGATGGGGGAGAGCATTACTCATTTTCTTCCTGAACACACATTCACTCCAGAGAACCAAGTTCATTACCAACTTTCTCTGGTTGGCTGGAAGCAGCAAGACGTGCAGGACTTTATTTTTTTTTTTATTATTTAGCTTAAATTCTACTCATGACTTGTATGTCACCTCATTTCTGTAAAATCCTCATTTAGAGTTAATTCTCTCTCTTTTTGAATCATTTATGTCTGCGGCAGCTGTCTAATCGATCAGCAGACATATGAGAAGTCCACTGACTGACCTGTGTGTGTGTGTGTGTGTGTGTGTTACGATGGATAAAGTCAGCTGACTTATCAGCTGATGAGCAGCCGCTGGAGTGCGTGACGGCGTTAATGTTGTGCCTGATGGGGAGTGTCGGACTGATAGGACGGGACCTCTATTTATGAATACACAGTCAATTTCCGACCACTGAAAGCTGTGTGACACAAATGGAGCGAGTGAGTAAAACCGAATGTGACATTAGACTCAGAACAAACAGAGCACATGCACCTTCCTACACGAGGAAACTTCTTGTTTAAAGCTGATTTAATCCATTAAGCAGCACCTGGGCAGCAGGTAAACAGCTGGTGGTAAAATAACTAATCATAGAGTGAGAGTGGTAAAAAACCCAAATTGAATTCCAAAGACAGCTGAGGCGCTGCAGGAAGTGACCAAGCCGACATCATTAGCAGCGTCTGCAGGGTGATGAGTCACAGGACTGATCGATCGCCATTGATCGATTAAATGTTGATTGACTGCTGCTGCCTGTCGCCGTGTCTCTGCAGCAACGGCGCCGTCACTAATGGCATGGTTAAACTGAGCTAATTTAGTTAGTAGATTTATCAAGTTAGTTCTTTATTTACTGCACTATTTATATTACAGTTAGTAATTTGTCCACTTTTTTGTACCGTTTGCACCGTGTGTTGAGAGGTCTGTAACTTTGTCTATGCTGTATTTCACACATATACGGTATATTTGACAATAAAGTTGACTTTGAACCCACAGATGTCACAGCGACACAAATGATACTTCAGTGTGTTTACGGGAAAACCCTTATTTCTAATCTGTCAATCAGAAATGGGTGAATAAATCGGTGTGTGTGTGTGTGTGTGTGTGTGTGTGTTTGTCCCCTCTGATTCCACTTTCCTACCTAAAAGCACTTAACCCACCAGACTCATCTTGGAAACTTTCAAATGACAGAATGTTTAACTCATCTGTCTCCGTTCGAGGCTCCTGCTTGTGTCTTCCTCACGCTGACTTTTCTCCTCCTTCTCCAACACTTTAAGAGCTTACGACTGTTCTGAGATTTATTCCTGAACTCAAACAAAGAAGGGCTCTCCAAGTTTTCGGAAATATGAAAGTGGGGCTGTAAGAAGGTGTAATTTATTCAGCAGCGAAGATTCATTCTCAATCCCACTCAAGTTTGTCAGAGAGGTTTTGTTCTCATAATAATGAGGCTGCTGTAAATCACAAGCACATGATGAGGTTTTGGAAGTGTGAGTGAGTATCCGACCAAATTATTTCATTTGGTCTTTTAGCTGGAGTTTGTGATGGAAGAAAAGAAATGCAGCTTGTCAGAAGACATAAACTGTTTTTTATACCCAAACATCCACATGAGACGATACAAGATATATTTTTTTATTACTTTATTCATACATTTGTTATATCTGAGGGATTAGAACCTATAGTCACACAGGGTTATGGCTGATTTTATCACATGATCCTCGTCAGCCAATGGGACGGGGCCTCAGAAAACTGCTGCATTGACACATCATCAGCGGTCACCATCAGTATTGGTTAGTTACTGGGTTACATGTAATGGCATTTAATTACTGAATACACACAACTGTGATCAGTTACATTACTGTCATTGAAATAATTGAAAGAAGTGAATCTTTTCCAGCACTGGTTACGGTGGAGTAGACTGTGTGCTGATGATGACATTTCTTCTGCATGAATAGAGATGATCTCTGTTGCAGGTAAAAGAATGACTTCACATGCTGTATTAGTCACAGGTGATGCGTTAAAATGAATTTAATATGTAATTCCGATCCCCAGTGGAAGCAGGTGAGAGATTTATTCAAACCTAATGGGACCTAATCAGTCATCTGAATGTAGAGTTGCTTTAAATAAATGACTGTATCATTTCGACTCATTGGTGGGATCAAATTTAGCGTAATCACATGGAACCCTCAGGCAGTTGAATCAAGGTCAACAGAGGATGTGCAGTTACATAAAGGTCAGCCAAAGGACATCTTCAATCTTCAATCTGCTGCATGATACTTCTCTCATTTACATGTAGTAAAAGTGCTGGGGTTTGTGATCGGACGTGCTCTGGTAACGACAGAGGTAATTTTTCATTCCTATGCCATCTCCACGTGATTATCATACCCTACATCGGACGTCTTTGAGAAGAAAGTCAGTCGAATCCCGGACCTGCATCCCTTCACACATACATGATTCATGGGCTCTCATTCTCCAAATTGCCCATGAAAGTTTCATAATGATCAAATGAAAAGGACTCCGGCGTGCAGAGGTGTCTGTTATGTATTTGTGAATGTTGATGAAGCCCCTGATGAATGGGGAACGTATTCATGAAACCAGAATTGTTGAGACTCTGTGTGGTGGCGGCGGTGCTCTATACAAGCATCTTTCACACACAAAAAAACATAATCACTCACCGACATCATCGTCCAGTCCAGTGTGAAAGAGAGGTTCAGTGGTGTGGAAACGGAGGTAATGCTCCGGTGCTACGGATGTTAAGTGGCTACTATTGTGTCTCAGCTGCAGGGGAAAGTTTGACACACACTGTGGTTTATGACCAGAACATTCTATTTTCTAATAATAAATAAATAAAAAGGCGCAAAGTGCAGCTCAGGGTTGAGGTTTGCAGAGGATCTGAGTAGCTTGCCGTTAATCCTGCAGCAGAGGTAGTATCAAAGGTGTAACAAGACCTTCCCTTCGATTCACAACATAAGTAGACGATGGCAAGGTATGTTCAGCATTGTTATCGGCATGAACTGGTTAGGTTTCCATCCGTGGGCCGATGCGGATGTGAGTCCGAGTTTCTTATCAAACTTAATCTGCGTATCTGATGCCAGTGCTTCTATTGCTATAAACGGCATTTTATTTGTCTGCACACACTGTGGGCACCATCTTTCTGAATTAAAATAGAGTCTAAAATAGGGTTGTACTTCTACTGATGCTCATTATAAATTCTTCTACAATTTCAGAATAAATACCACAACTGGGACGCCATCAGACAGATCCCACTGTCTTTAGAGTGGCAGCCAGAAAATATTATTTGTATTTGTCTAAAACTAACCTTCTGCTGAGTTCAGCTGCTCTTGAAACTCTTGAAACACTGCAGAAGATCATTCAATCTACAGAATTATTCTGTTATTCCGTGCTCGGCCCTGTCAGACGGAGCCGTGTGCTCCCTCATTCGCTGACAACATAATTATTGCTGCCTCATAAATCAAGTACACGCAAACCCTACACGCTGTACCTCAGTAAATCTGTCACTGCATTCAGACCAGAGAAAATTCCTCCCACATCTACAGTCTCTGCTGAATCAGTTCGCACATTTTATGGTCATGCCTATGTATTTCTGAACAAATGTACATGCTGGGAATGCATCGTCACACTTCTGTGTACACAAGCAACAGCATCATGAAGACCTACACAGGACTATAATGATGATAACTGAGGAATGTCTGATGCAAAATAGGATCAAATAGGTCCTGCTGATGTTATATATGTTAAAAATGCCACCTGATAGTAAATTTAAAAAAAAAATGCTTTGATGAAGGATCAAGATTGGGAAAAAAAAAAAGACGGTCACAGATTCTTCGAGGACGCCATCACTCTCTCCATTCACACTTTCATTTCTACCCAATCCCTCTTTCACCATCGTTTCCCTTCAGCGCCATTTCAAAGCCAACAATGGCGGTTCACGGCAGCGCCAGTACAGATTGTGCTCACCATCGGTCTCAGTGACTCACCATCTCTGTGCAGATATGTGACGGCAGAACGATGGAATCCACAGAACAGAGGATCAGACTGTGAGGTTCCTGGGTTTATTGTATTGTAATGGGACGAATGAGGCCGACGGAGACGCTCAGGAAGAAAGAAACCGAGAAAGGCAGAATGGAGGCAGACACACTGATGTGATAGAGAGACTTTTCCAGCTCTGGGACTAATTAAACTGCCATTGTTGGCTTTGATACAGAAGGATGATGAATGATATTGAATGTGGTTCAGGGGGAATGGAGTTTGTAAGTAACAGTGCAGGGTGAGCTCCGATGACTCCTCCGCAGCCATTAGATATTATTACTCTCACTATTATTTAACAGTCCTCCAATTTCTCATTGAGGGCAACGGGAATGTCTCAGGTACGTCTGCTCAATTGAATTGAAGGGACTTGGAATGGCGTTATATCCCTCTGTGCGAGACCATGTTTACTCTCCTCTGTGCTCTGGGCTTTTATCGACTAAATACTCATCTGGCCTGAGATGATGGGAGGGGATGGGAGGTTGGCTGTCACATGGGTCACTGACAAACAAACAAACATACCTGTGGTGGTAATCAGGTATCAGCTCACAGTTACTCAGGCCAAGCTAAAATAAGATGATTAATCTTTATTGATATGAATCAATAAATGGCAAAAAAAGAAAAATAAAAAAAGATTCATACAAACTATACAAACAATACAAATAATATGTAACTAAATACATAAAATAGGAATACATAGAATGAAATACACTCCAGCAGGACTCAATTTACAGGAGTAGCAGTGAACCCACTATTAATGTACCACTATCTCAAAGTCACTGTGTTGTTGTATATAATAATACATTAGTGTAATATGTACATGATGAAACCTTTCATCATAATTATAATAGTTATGGCCATGAAATGAACACAAAGCCCAGCAATAATTCCATTTGCTGCAGAAAACAGTTTAATTACGGCGTCATGTCAACATGTTGGTGTAAATTACATTGCAGTGGATTCACATAATCCCTGTGGAGGCTAATTAAGACATTTAGTTGTTTGTTCTGTGGATTCCTGTATCTCATTAAACACAATCGTATGTGTTATCACAGTGTCAGTGACAGTCAGCCCAAGTGAGATCGAAACAATTAAGATATAATGGTTTATCCCATATCACATTATTACACACAACCTCCAATTAGAATACAGAAATTGGGGGTGGGGAGCGCGCCAAATTAAAACCAGTAATCCCAGCTGGGATTAGTCCTGGGAGCAATTATTATTTCTATTAACAAGCCAGTAATAAGGTCACTTGCTGCAATGATAGTGTGTGTGTGTGTGTGTATAATGATGTAGAGGTAAAATAATTCATCTACGGATACAATAACACTATTTAAATCCTTGCCCGAGCTCAAGTAGATCCATTTGTCAGCTCGATAAACAGATTTATGTGTGATTTCTGCGAAGAGCAGAAATAGAAAAAGAGGAGAAAAGGAGGAGAAGGAACAAGGAAGCAAACTGAGGAAAATAGCTTCTGGCAGTATTTTTTTCCCCAAAAACATGGTTTATAATCACCAGATAAATGAAAGTAATGAAACCTATTTATGTGTCGAGAAATGGTCCTTGATTTGTCGCTGAGGACATGGGACAGTGAAGAAGGAGGAGAGCAGTCTTCCACTCTGAACCACAAGTCTTACAGCACAGGAAGCAACAAGGTCAAAGCAGGAGGGGTTTATCTCTGTCCCACAGCCCATATTGAGACTTTTTAAATTTGATCAGTCGCTCATCAGTCCACCTACCATCAGTCGTGATCGCTTCAACGAAACAAAGAAAAACATGACAACCACTGCCCTCTCTTTGTAGCTTTGAACATTCTGCTCCCATTTGTTCAGATCTGCCAGCTAAAATGCAAATGTGACAGACATGAAGGAATGAACCGGCCAGAGAAACAGTCGTCAGATGCAGAAAGTCCCAGCTGACGGTTTTCATGTTAACAATACATCCATAAACGTCGTCTTGCAGCCTTGACGACACCCGAGTGTGCCCACACTTCGTCAGAACCACTTAACTCTGCAGGATCCCGCCTGCGTCAGGGCCGCGCACCGAGCCAACATGTGTGTGATGTTCAATACGGCGCATAGGGGAACCAGCATTCCAAAGATTGATTGGTGCTGTGTGTCGTGTTGTACTTCAGTAAGTCAATGTGGCGTCTCTCTGCAGAACCTGCACACAGCTGATAACCGCCGTCTCCTGCCTCTGACTGACATCCACACACGTCTCTCAATCAGCCACTTTCTTACAGCACTTTGCAGAACAACACTTTTCTGGAAAGTTTTGTTTGTTGCGTGAACACAGTGAACTGTTACAGTGAACTTGTTGCGGCTACAGTGACATCCTGTGGGTGCGTGAAAGTCATTCTTTCATAATAACAATCTATTTGCAGGCTTATGTTACATTTCAGTTGGAAGTTCTGAAGTTCTTGAGTATTTTATGTTTGTGAGGTGATAATGGTAATTATCTGTGGCCTACATAGACGTTTCAGGGGCGATGAACCCGCAGCGCGATTCAATTTATCCCGATTTCATAATATGAAAAACCATCTGTGGTTCCTTCCTGCAAACTGCATGCATTACAGCTGATTGGCTGCCTGTTTGATGTGCAAGGATAGAGAGACTGTGTGTGTGTGTGTGTGTGTGTGTGTGTGTGTGTGTGTGTGTGTGTGTGTGTGAGTGTGTGTGTGTGTGTCCTGTTTTCTGTTTCTATATATTTATATATTTGGATGTTTCAGGAGCCAGTCTCATTACCAAGACAAAGGCCACACACAAACACACACACACCCCTCAAGTTTCAACAGGCGATAAAGCACTTGAAGTTTTGGGCCTGATTCCAATTACATCAAAAATGTCAACGCTGAATAAAAAAAAACAAACAAACAACTCAGTTCTGA
>CAAKHB010007538.1:140253-152800 GCA_901007665.1 Aeoliscus strigatus | reverse complement strand
GCATTAAGCCGTCTGAAGCATCTTTCCTCGAAGTCTAATATTTGTCTGAGCTTCACGCTTTGGGTCGTCTCTGATAGCTCCACCCGCTCTTGTCTCTCTTCCTGTTTCAGCAGAGTGCTCCTTTGTTACATTGGATTTAATTGCTGTTTAAATGTGTTCAACACCCACTTGGGATCATTTTACCACAACACATCGTCACCATTCCTCCTCCATCTCCTCACTTTACCATTCCTCCTCTCCTTCCATCATCCCTCCACTAATAGTTTTCTGACAGCCCCCCGGCAGTAATGGCCGTCCAGGCACCTACTGTGCTGTGCAATTATTATTCTTGTCACACTTTTCACCCTTTTCCCTCGCTCTGCGTCTGCTTTTCTCCCCTGTTTAACAACATCATCATTATTCTGATCACACTTCCCTCTATCTTTCCTCTGCTCAAAGGATGTAGTGCTGAATAAATGCACCTGCTGGCACCTGTGAGTGGCTGCATTCCAACACTAAATGTGCTCTTAGGAACAGAAAGGCAACGTGTCGTTCAGTATTAACTACAGGCGTTACTGATGACAGCTTTGCCTTCTTTTATAAACCCTCCAACTCGTGTTTACGGGAATCCTGCAGACTGATGGGGTGATAGTGCACGTCAGCCGTCTGTCAGAACAAACATTTAGATGCGTGTGGTAGGTCACAGGCACATGCCGTTTATTTTGAAGGAAAGTAAGGAGTAAAGTGAAGCTCCTTGTGGTAGTTGTAGTATTACAAATCAACATCCTGAATCTTTAGAATTTGAATGTGTAAGTTACATCTTCAAACTGAAAGTTACCTCCATTATTTGTACAACTCATCACAAGCATGTATTTCATATTTCATATATGTCTGGACACATGGAACACGTGGTTAAATATTGGACACAGCTGATGGTTTAAGTGTTGACTGTTGACTGTGTTGGCTGATGAATATGATGAAAAGGAATCTGACTTTCTCCTGCATCGCTTGGTGTTAGTTTAATGTTTAATTAGTCTTCATCATCCCTTGTCATGTTTCATGTATTCTTCAGAACTGATCGGGCAGGAAATCATCACAGATTCACTAAAGAAGCCACTTTATCTGAGAACCACAAACCGGAATGTCCAGCAGCAGAAGGTGACTGAAGATATGAGACTATGGAAGACAGATAGATAGACACATAGACATCTGACTTGGACCAAACTGCCCAGTAACCGGTTTTATTTATTTTATGTACTACTTCCCCTCTCACACTCCTCCGCCTTTATATCTAGAGCAAACAACAAAATAAAGAAGAAGCACTGAGTCCATTGATTCGCTGCAGTCTGAAGCAGATTATTATCTAATGTCCTCATGAAGGTGCTGCTGCCAACAGATAGCGTGGTCGTCCAAACAACAAACAAACCCTTAGAATCACAATCAGCTGACAAATCACAACATCACTACACAACTGCAGGATGTCAGACTGCAACAGTTCATCGAAACCAACAAAAAAGCAGCATACTTGAAAAGTATACTTGAAAATAAATCAGTTCATGTGTTACTCAGTGTTGAAATGTTTGGAGCAGGATGATGTAGTAATAATATTTGCAGTAATACGTTGGAGACCTCTGCTCAGGCTGCGTCCACACTCACTCTGTGTCACAATGAGACTTAACACCTCCAAACTGAATTCTTCAGAGGAGCAAACATCTTAACAACAATTTCATGCTTTTTCCTTTTTTTCTTTTTCTTTTTTCTTCATGACTCCTGAAATGTAAAATTGCTTTCAGCACCGTCTCAGTCAGTTGGCAGAAGAATATTCTGATGGGACATGAAGAGAAATTACTTGTACAAGAGAATTTAATCCTTTCGTTTCACTCCAGAACATCAGCGCATCAGCAAAAATCATCACATACACCCATCACCGTACACTACAAACCATCACTGTGTGTTGTATTTGACTGGTGAAAAATAATCAGCAATAAGCTTTGAAACATGTCACACCTCTGAGTACAAAGTCCACATTCTGTTTTATTTTGTACAGTGTTTTTCCTAAGATCCAGCGTCTGCGTCCTTCAAAGACCTCTAGAGGTGGACTCAGCGGTAAAGGACGGTCCAGAGGTTCCTTCAAAGGTGTCCTTCTTTTTAAAGCAGACAAATGGAGGAGAAGGCCAGCGGCGCGTCAGCCACTGAAGAATACACATTGAAATGTGAGTGCTGAGCTGCAACGCCCTTGTTAAGGTGACGAAATCGAGGAATGAAAATCCAGGACTCAAGCGGGGAAAGTCCTCCGTCGGCTGTCCAATTCCACAACGGTCTGCCATCTATTTCCTATCTTTGTTAGTGTCATGATCTTAATGAACTGCCCAACATAACCTGTTTCCCGTCATCTCCTCGACATGACATAGAAATTCGAGTCATTCGTTATGATCCCTTTCCCTCATTTCCTGCTTGCTCTGTTCATTTTACTTGGGATTTACATTCTGGGGCTGCCGTGTTCTTCTACTGCATGGTACATTGTTAAAACCTCAGTATGACGTGAAAACAATGCAGAAAGTTTGTAACTCCCTCAGCAGTGGCAGTAGTTCTCCATCGTAGCCCGACAGGCACTAAAATGCAATTACACCGGTGTCCAGTACAGCAAGAGCACAAAGCGGTATCAGTTAACCTGTGACTCACTCATGTCAACAGAATGAGTGAGTCCCGCCCCCTCCCGTCACTAAACGGCCTCTAACCCGACTCAGACGCGCAGGTACAGCAGGCAGCAGAGTGTTTGTCTGCGAGGGATTATGTCAGGTAAACATGGGATTTAGCATAATGTGGGCCATGCCTGTTTTGGCTTCAGCAGGATATGGGGTCATGTAAACATTGCCGTGGCAACGCAATCCACTGTGGGAGGAGGTGATAAGGGAATTAAGGATGAATGAGCTGTCTAATCCCTTTAATTTGACTCTATGCCTCCTCTCCTACTCACAATCTCTTTCACCCATTTCCCTTATTTCTCCTTTGCTGGAGAGCTTTGGTTCATGGTTTCCTCTTCTTCTAACCCCCTCTTCTCCTTTTGTCTATTTCTCTTACTTTTCCTGTTTGACCTTTAAAGGACGGAGATCCCGTGTGTGAACGCCACACACACTTTACTTTCAGGATCTTAAGGTAAGTGTTTATTCAAATGAACATGGACAATAGTAAATTACCTTAAATAGAAATGAAAACTTGTGTCACGTGTCGCGTGCTCCCTGTTTACTTGTTGCTGCAAAGTAGAACCATTGAACCGTGCCCGTACATGCACGTGTGCACGCACGATCATGTCCATGGGGAGACAGGTAAAATAAAAATGTACCTTTTGGATGAAACACTTATTTGAGCAAAAGCCCCTCAGGCCCTTCACACATCTGACACATCACACACTGCCTCCAACAATTCACCACTTTATCTGTAGGTATTTATCTCTTTTTTCCACTCTGCTGCTCCACCAGGACTCTGAAAAAATTATCCATATCCACCGTCCCTGTTTCTTGAGCTACTTTTAATTACAGCAGGTCAGAACTCAAAGTAAATCAAACTCATTTAAAACCCAGAACTGACTTCCTCTAGGACAAATTCCCCAACTAAATCAAAAACTGTAAGGCATTTGATCAGTTTCATAATATACTATAAAATAGTATATATAATAATAGCTGCCGCCTCATAGGAAGAAGGTCCCTGGTTCAAATACTGACTAAGGATGTGTGGGTTCTCTCCAGGTACTCAGGCTTACTCACACCTCCAAAAGCATGCTGAGGTTAATTGGCTACTCTAAACTGCCCATAGGTATGAATGTGGGTGTGGCCCTGTGATGAACTGGTGACGCGTCAGCACAACCCCCACCTGTAACCAGAGCATGCAGGAGAAGATGAATGAATGAAGATAACATGTTATGTATGCGGTGGCTGTGGAAGGGACTCAGGGGCAGCCTCTGGTGAGGACCTGGTCAACCAGACGTGTGGTGATACAGCTTCCGTCCACTGTCAGTCTGGTCAGAGCCGTGACAGGAAGCTTCATTACGAGAGGGATCAGAGCTTAGCAGTCTTGTCGTCTCCATCAGTGTCCACTCGTTCGCCATCAGTGTCGCTGGAAGGCGGTCACTCACCAAAAGGCTCCTGACGGTTTCTTCAATCATGAAGTGATACTCTTCCATCTCACACCTGGCTGGTATGTTCACATCAGTGCAGATATCATCCAGACAAGACATCCAGACCTGTGTGGTTCATGCTCAACACACCCTGTAATCATTCTCTTGTTGTCCGTGTCTCTGATGATGCCCTGAGAAAACTTGCCCCACTCTCCTGCTCAACCTTCATCCACTTTGCTGTTTTACTTTCTCATCAAACTGATGTTTGTTGTGTTTATATGCAATTTTTCATTATATGCAATAGAAACAGGAAATGATGTCATAGCTGACAGCTGCTGCAGAGGACACTGAGGACGTCTGTTCACTAACTTCACATGACAAATGGTTTATCATATGTGCAACTTTAAAAACTTGAAAAATGACTTTTCCCAAACATACACTGAACACTCTCTCTTCTCACGACTATCACACACTCCATCATGTCATTACACGCTGCAGCTGCATCTCGCGCCCGAGAGCAGCTTCAGGTTCTGGCAGTCAGATTGATTAACGCGCGGCCGCGCCGCCCTGATCCATCCATCAAAACACGAGAGAGATGCAAAGTGGAGAGGATTCTAATGAGTGACAGAGCAGGAGAGTGGTGCCCCGACAGCCTCCTCCATCACTCATCATCAAGAAAGAGAGAATGGACAGAAGAGAAGCAGGGGTTTGAGGGTTAGGAAAATTGAGGATGGCGAGAACGAGCGGGCCTGACGTACTCCATCTATCATCACCAAGTGGCGCGGGTCATTAGACTCTGAGCAGCAGGGATACACTCACACGTCATCCAATTAGGGGGCATTTCTTTTCTTCTTCACTGGAGAGGTGAACCAGGGGTTTGGAGTCAGATGTTGAAACCCTATTATTCTCATGGGCATAAAACGGAACTGAATTTATCGTTTAACTTTCCTAGTGGAGGAGATTAATGCATATTATAACGCATATTGCAGTATTGCTGAGAGACAATGACGATAACATTCAGGTTCTGGATATTAGTACTATTACATGTATTTCATGCAGGTAATTAACAAGATTGTAGATATTAAGCAAGCTATGTTGTATTAATTCACACACACACACACGTATACATATCTATTAAAGTTAAACAGCAGAGTTATAATATTAGATTAGTATTAGGAATAAGTTAAAAACAAGTTTACTACACATGATCGTGTTGTTACACTTTAGACCACAAGAGGGCGTTATGTCTGCTAATAGAAGGTCTCAGAGAAAGTCAGAGTTGAAGCGTAGCAGAAGAAAAGTTCAGTTAGATGTTAGAAAATGGAAGACAAGAGTTTATGCAGTTGTTTTAATGATTATTGGTTCTTCAGTAAACAACCCAAAAGACACCACGTAGTAGTCTTAATTCCTCATATGCATAAGCTGCAGCTTTACATTCCCCTGTGAGGGGTAACTTCCTGTTTTTGGGTGAGATTTGGGTGTAAACACATTTAAAGCCACCAACATGAAAACTGAGCTCCAACATTGCAACTTGTGTGTTTTGCCCTCTGTCACTGGCTGTAACCCACATAACAACGCAATATCCAGCTGTGAAACATGTGGCAGCACTAAAATCAATCCATCCATTGTCTCAGGAAGCAATTAATGTGTGTGAACATACACACTACCTACTGGTGCTCTCAGTCTGGCTCATCTGACGTGATGACATCCATCATTTAGTTCCCTATGTGCTTCTCCTGTTCTGCTCCCTGCTCCAGTTTCTACCCAGCACCTCGCCGGCTTTGACAAAATTTCTCTGCAAGCAAAAATTCTCAGGTGCTTTACCACCGAGCGTGTGCTGCTGCCTCCAAAGAAGTGGATCTGTCTCTTGGGGGGAATCCATTTTTCTTTCCGAGAAACAGCACATCAATGGCAGCTAACTGGAGATGTTGGGCTGACACGCATGTCAGAACCTGTTACACATGAACAAGAGACACTGACAGCGGCCGTGTCCATCTCAAAGTGGAAGCCGATTCTTCTGTACGATCAGTTTTTAATGGCTCTACAGTGACTGATCAGTTATTTTGAAGCACCTCAACTTGGCTCAACTTGTAACTGTTGCTATGGAACTGTGTAATTGGTTGCTATGGCCCAGTGAGACCTGCTGGTGGAGACTGGACAGGTGTTTTTTGTTGAATATAGGAATGAGGGATTTATTGAATTATTTATATTTTCTTGGTCTCCATTTGTATGAAGAGTATTTGCATTTGCAGTGATCATATTCTCCGTGCTAAAAAAGCTGCGGGAAACTTCCTTTTGAAGATGTTTTGGGAGGGAGGAGGGGGCTAAAAGCTGCAGCCTTTTCGTATTTTCCGCAGAAATGGTGTGTTGACTCCATTTTTGGTTCTTAAGGGAGCAGCTTTTACCTCGGACGGCTGCCGGGGTGATAATCTGAGCTTCCACATGAGCTTTGTGCACTTTAGAGTCAAAGTACGAGAAATCCACCCCAAAGCTGAATTTATTTTCTTCTTTTATCTAATCTTTTTTTTCATACCACTTTATAATTTGTATACTTTTTACAATATAATACAACACCTGAATTGTAATACAAGACCTGAAACAAACAAACCATTACCCCTACAACTGAGTGTCAACATGAGGAAAAGTAATTAAATTAATTGTGAGTAAAATAGGTATTTAATCTCATCACACCTGTGTAGGTTCACAACAAGCCAGACGTATTTACGGCCATCAACTGGAAACAAATCAGCAATAAAAGACCGTTATTACAGGATTAGAGTGAGGGATTCTATACATTCTGTATTTGGGTGGAATGTTCCCTCAGTATCGCAGCAGCACATTTCTTCTTGTGGCCTGTAATTTGCTACGCAGTGGCTGCAGGGATGATTGGGTTTTAACGTCAGCCTCCAGGGAGCCTCACACTCAATTCTGGTGACGGAACAGAGCAGCTCGGGGGAGCTAAGCACTAAACAAAGCTGACACAGGTGGAGGAAGGTACATAGTGAAGCATGGAGCGGCCTGATCGGTTGCCACGGCCTGATGAGTCCTGCAAACCGCTGAAAAAACGAGCCCTGTGAAATCAACGGCCAACCGAAATAATCGAACCGAAGTTTGGTGAACATCCCAGCAGCTTCTTTAGTAACTATAGTGAAGAGTAGGGTTACGATTTATATAACACAGTGAACATCCATGAATCATTTCAACACGAACGCAGGACACAAAGACGAATGGGATCAAACCAACTTTTGAGGAGATGGAGGCATTAGACCCCCCAGTGATCACAAAAACATGAAACATCATTTTAAACTCAAGACTGAGGCCGTTGCCATGCCAACGCACTAATTTTGCTGGAGGAGAACCAGGTGAAGACACAGTGGCAGGTGGCACTGTTTCAGTGTTTTCTTCTGCTCTCGTTTTATGACAGTCTGTTGATGCGTCCATATTTAGACGCACCCTCCTCTTTCCTGCGGAAATGTACGACAACAGTTTGTGACAATCCTCAGTCGCCCCTGCTGGCGTTTATTGTCTTTCCTTTGTCCAGCAGTTGGAGATTGGAGATAGTGAGCAGGTAATCAGAGGCACCTGCGTCCCTGGTGTCTTCACTGACGCTCCTCTCTCTCTCCAGTTGCAGCATCTTTTGTTAGGAGTTGTATTTTGAGTTGACACCTGACAACCTCCACACCATACTGCCACTCACACTTATTCTGTGTTACATCTTCAGTTTGTACATAAATAAATACGTTAATTTGCTCCAGGCGTGTGACTCCATGCCTGTTTCAGCTCACAGCGAGCCGAGACGTAACAAGTTCCTTCCAGCAAACGTCTCCGCTGGAGCTCTATGAGGAATCTCAGCTCTGGCTCTGTGACGGGAAACAAAGTGGCTCACACAGAGCCATTTTTCTAACCAATTAACAAACAGCAAACATCTGTTCTCGTGCCCTGTTTCTGCTGGCAGCTTGTCTCCCAGTCATCGCCAGAACTTCACCATGATCCCAGTGAAAGAAGCACCGACCTCAGAAATCCACTGGTGTGACACACGCAGCTCCAACATTTTCAGAAGCTGGAGCTGATTTAAATCAACACTTGACTGGTGGCAGTCACTTCTTCGTACTTGATACTGTTACACCACAATACCCTGTCTCGCAATGTTAAACAAAGTGTAAAAAACACTGACAGGATCCAGAGGGCGGCGCCACTGTGTGTCAATCCGACATGTAGTTCTTGAGTTACATGAGCAGACACACACACTGACCGGATTACACATCATCGCTCGCCCTCTCAGGGTGACAGCAACACACACTCTCACACATGTACGACACACGCAGACATCTTCCTCGTGTTGTGCGTGAATTGATGTCCCATCGAACAGAAATAATGCTCCTCTGGGTAGAAACTGCTTCAGAGAGAGCTCAGCAACATGTCACACTTCTTAAATGTCCACTCCTCTACCCTCTCTTATTTCTTTCTTTTCACCACATCTTCCCACACGTTTAATCATCTTGTCATTTATTTTTAATTACTCAGCCCTCCTCCTCCTCCTTCATACACTTACCGGCTGATAAATTCTTCCTCTCTGGCCCGTTTTCTCCTTTTCTCATCTCTCCCCTGATCTTGTCTTCACCTCGGCCATCATCTGCTCATCATCTCTCTGTACTCCCTCTTCTGTCCATCCAGCTGTTGGAGCGTTGACCATACACATCCCGGATATGCAGCTTGAGGACCATGCACTAATAACATCTTTGTTCTCCCCAGTAACACTTACTAGCACTCCGCTGCCCAACTAAAAGGCATTAGTCAGTGACATTACCAGAGACTCTAGTAATACTAGTAGCACTAGTAAATCTTACTGGTGTATTTTGTTCTTATTAGTAGGCTCTAGAGGACCACTAGTGCGTGTCCAATGCCTCCTAGATGGGCCTAGTAGTGGTACTAGTGCAGTGCACTAGTTTACTAGTAAAGCCTGGTTGCATAGGTGTGTGAAATGTCTTACTAGTAAGGTGCAGCAGTTCTACTAGTAGACCCTGGTTTGTCAAAGTAGTGAACTGAAATGTCTTCGTGTCCATCATCACCCCAGATACTCTCCATCCCTTTGAACTCAGCATCCATTTCCTCCACCGCTCCACTGCTAAATGCTTTCTTGCCATCAGCTTCTCTCTCTGTTGTTCGCTGATGTTTACCCTCTGTCTGTTCCTGTTTCAATCCATCCTTCCCTTCACTTGAATAATATAACAGGACTAGATCTCGTTGCTGCACAACTAGACGTATGTCCCAGTTGTCTGTGAATCACAAATTTGAGCGACAACAGGGAAATGAATCTGCAGATTCTCCCTTCAGGCAGAAACAATCGTCACCATTTCAAACACACTAAAAAGGATTCAAAGGTTAAACTCATAATCAGCCAATTGAAATTCAATATAAATAGACCCATTGGCCCTCTACAGTTTGAAACACAGGTTTTGAAGATGATTTCTGCTATTGCTCATTTTTCAGACTTGTCAGCCCCCATAGGCTTCCTCTATAGAGTACGTAAGTGTTTGTGTTTCGACATATGTCCCTTTTAAAGCCGTGAGCATCTGGACGTACTCCTGTCCAAAGCAGGAATCAGCAAGACAAACAAACTAACTAGCTTCCACCTGCAAAACTGAAGCTAATGAGCCTTAGTTGCTAACGTTAGCACTGATTCTCTCCAGATTGTTTTTGGCAAGTGGGCCTATCTGCACAGCACCACAGGACCCATTCAGAGACATTAGGGATAATCATCTGACAGGCCGGTACAAACTCAGCAGGTTCTGAACTGTTCATGTATCTTTATAAAAACAGCAGCATTCACTGCTTCACCACATTATCATACATTTTTTAATAAATTCCTTTAAAACCAGAGGAAAAGAAATGTGGTGATTACAAAGTACAGATGAGAGACATTGGCAACATGATTATTATAATTAGTACTTTAACTGTATTTGAATTGCCTGATTATCGCTGATCATCCCACTTTCCAATTAGTCAATGTCAGAGGAGCAGGACACATGACAAATGACGAGTTAATAATAAACATACGTACACTGCATAAAAATAAAGTGCACAAAATATATCCATATATAAAAAGCAGTTATAAATAGAGGAAAAAGAGAACATAGAGATTCATAAAGAAGGCCTGAAATCTATCTGTTTCAGAGGTGTTCAGTCACCCATGTCATGGTAACTCGCTGGGTTCAATCAGACGATTCAACCAGGGAGTTAGAGAGCGAGGACGTCATGTGACGTCATGCTGGTCCAATGACATATGCAACAATCATAATTCGGTCAAGCATCTTTTACACGTTGAGAATACACAGAAATAATAATAATAATAATAATAATCAGATTCTTCAATTATCCTGTTCTTTAGAGTCGTTCTGCCATGACTGCAATCACAGCTTGTCCTAACCAACCCACCTACCACTGAGTCAAAACAGACCCGAGGATTTGTATTTGCATATGAGTGTTTTTTGTTTTGTTTTGTTTTGCTTTTTGTTCAGCTGTTCTGACCTGAGTCACTCTCAGGAGCTGGTGGACGTTAGTAGGAGAATGAATATTTAGCTCTATGAGAATGTCAGTACCTGAAAGTCATTAATTTTAACTGCATTTCATACTACAGCCTGTCTGCCTGGAAGCTAATCTGAGTTAATGCCACAGTTAATTTAGAAAGTGCTTCTAAAGTGATAAGCCTGCTCAGTGGGACTGAATAATTTACCACAAACTGCCAAAACACATGCGTAAGAGGGAGGAGAAAACGTTGAGTTTAGTATTTACAAATTTTACAGAAGGTCGGAGATGTATAAAATATATATTATTATTGTTCTTCAGCAAGGTAAAAAAAAAAAAAAAGTCCTGTTGAGGGCCATCAGATGGTGTCATGTGAAATCACCATGATTATATCTTGATGATTATATATATCAGTTACACACACACACACACACACACACACACACACACACACACGTCCAGGTTAAATAAAGAATTTCTGAATTTCTGAGTCTGATGCGTTTGCAGTGAATTAAAAAAAAAAAAAAAAAAAAAACAACAACAACTTTGTGGAGGTCTGTGCTCTGCGGGCTCTCGTGTGTCCAAGATGAAATCAGCTTTGTTTAAATAATGTGCAACTATTAGAGGTAAACTGAGGGCAAACACGTTCAGCCCGTCATTACGTAAAGTAATTACCTCACATCCAGCGCTGTAAGCCCGAATCAACGCGTGTTCAGTGTGTGTTAAAATGTATTTTATTTATTTATTCAGTCGATTTGAAAAGCTAAAGAGATAACTCAGAAAAAGCCCCTGGCAATAGCTCTTACGACTCTGTAATATATTCCGAACATATTCTTTGCTTCAACACTTCCAATTTAGTTGTTAGTATGTATCGGGGTCAGTGTAAACATTCTGCTGGAACGCAGGCTCGAGCAGGAAAACCTGCCTCACTCATTTAATCTGCTTTCTGAAAAAAAACAAAAAAAAAAACAGTCCCATGAGTGGTGAACACGGTGTGCTCCAGCAGATGGCTGAAAACAACATCAAATATAACACCGAACCGCTGCAGTTCGCTGTCAGCACGTGCACTGAGACTGACTTATTTACACAGCGTTTTCATCCTGGGAATATTACACAGACATTACACCCGGCCGAGGTACGGCGGCGTAATGGGAGGTCCGAGTCGTTCCGACGCTGAAATATAATGAAATGACATAATGAAAGAGGAGATGGATGAACGCTTGGCAGGGTGAAGGGCCACACTTAGTGCATGAAGAGACAGAAGAACTAGATCATTCTGCGAGACATCCAGTCATAATGTGGAATTATGGAAACGATTCTTGAGGAGGAGTCATACGGCTGAGAGGATGAGGTTGTTCAGTGTTTGAACAATGACTGAAACACCACAGAGCAGTTCTCCACGTATGTTTTTAATGCGCTCCACTTGCTGACTGAGTCAGAATTCGAGTCTTAAAAGTTTTGAACGTCGTCCAAAGCAGGAAAGCAGACTCACACACTGGTCTGGATCCAAGATGGAGGCTGCAGCACAGTATTATCGGTGATGTTCATGATACCTAGCTGATTGTCAGTGGTTTGGTCCTTCTATTGGTGTGAGTTGCTGCTAAATGACAAATGCTGAAATCAGGTTTTGAAAGTCCAAATGGTGCATAAATAAATAACTAAAGTAGGAATGTACAAAGGCTTGTATACATATAAGTCGGGCACTCAATTGGTTGCAGATAGTTCAGATGGACTCACCTTGTTCCGGTCCTCCATCTGATCCATCTGATCCATCTGATCCATCTGATCCAGGTGATCCAGGCTTCCAGTCACTGCTGCCAACATGTACCAGAACTGAAATAAAAATACAACTAATTAAACAATCAGGCAGAATAGTGATGAAATCCTTTCACAAAACAAATAAGTTCGGCATTTTCAATGTCAAGTCAA